>MU226578.1:3522286-3530766 GCA_018584345.1 Thuja plicata | reverse complement strand
AGGTTATAGTTGATAATTTGTGGAAGTTAAACTTGTGGCAAAAATGATTCATTAAATCGTTTATGTTGGTTATCAATATATAGTTAAGTACTTTACGCCCTTTCTATTATTACTTTGTAATGAAAATTGGAAGTAAGGACTTTTATTGGAAACATTTAATTGAATTTTGATGGTGCAATTGAGCTGAGCATAGATAATGTTAAGGAGTAAACAAATATGAATGAATAAACGTGCTTAGTGGATGTGATAAGTAATGTGTGCTTGTTTCACTTCTAAAGGTAAAATTACGTGTTAGTCGGTAAGGAAAATTAATTCCGCTAGTTCATTAATGTAATCGGTTTTGATGTGAAATGGAATCAATGTAAATTGAAGTTGTAATGGAAATATAATTTGTTAGTAAGATGAAATACTTAATAATGGTAATTGAATTCATTAAGGGAACCTTAAGGAATGTATTTGTGAATGGTAATGATGATATGTTAGAATGTAAAAAAAATAAAAATTGTTAGCTATAATTTTAGGTCATAGACCCAATTCCTTATGGGTTCCCTGGTGGGGACATTACACATGTGCATAAGGGGATTTACACAAATTTTGACGACTTTGAAGTTTTTGTCAAAATGCCAACTAATGCCAAAGGGGGAGATTGATACTCCTATGAGATAGGTTGTTGTCATCAGTTTTGCCAAAGTCATAATAGTCAATGAAGCTAGTCGGTAAAGCGGGAGAACACACTAAGGCAGACAGTGGGTAAAGAAAAGTATCATTGACACCAAGCACCGAACAACAACAAGAACCAAGTTAAGAAAAGGACAGTTATCGAGCAGAGTTAGTCACTGAGTCACAAAGAATAGTTAGTCACCAAGAAGATGTTATGTCACCGAGCAAGATCAAAGCACACTACCAAGTATACCAGAGCCGACATAAAAATTCAAATTTGAATACACTAAACCTAGACGCCAAGTGGGAAAGCTTTCACAGTATTCAAGACAAAAGTTAGGTAGAATATTTGGGTTGCACTAATATGATTGCACATGATCATGAGGCAATTCAACCATTGATATTCAAATACAATGAATGCATTGGGAATGAAACCAACCTCGCACCACCTCACCTCCACCGCAGAAGGAGAAGGATCCAAATTAGGTTAACCACCTTAAGATCATATAAAATGAACAAAACACAAAGATGACAAAGATGGTGAATATTACAGAGAAAGAAGCAGTTGTACAATGACAGAGCTAAAGATAGAATGCATAAGATATAGGGTGCAGAATAGATAAGTTACCAAGTGCAGAAAGAGGTAATGCACTTGTAGAGCATAAAGAGTCTAAACAACATTATGGTTGATGCATACTTGCAGACATTTTTGTAATAGTTAGGAGAGTAGAAATCCCATTCGGCGGGTAAGCCCTAACAAGTCTTATTCTGTAAATCTTCTAATTGGGTACATCTCTTAGATGAGAGATTGTGAAATCTTTATACCAGGTAGATTGAATAAGTCTTTTGTACTCTTGACCGAGTATAATACTCTTAACAGGGTAAGCTACCAGAAGTATCTAACATTGTAGCTCTAACCGATCAACCTTTATTCTGCAGAAGTGAAGGATTGTGGGTGTCATCCCCACTGTATTTTTTTCCTCTAACAAAGGATTTTTTGTGTGACCAAAAATCATGGTGTTGTGTGTCATAGTTTTCTGATTTATGTTATATGTTTTTCAATGTTTTTATGAATGATATTCAATTAGGTGAAAATGAATGAATTGTAGTTAAAAGTTTTAATGTACTGATTCACCCCTCCCCTCTCAACACTTACCTTTTCCATAGATTAATCCAACATATACGCCGAGAGTAATCCTTCTTGAGACGCTTATTTTCATCAAATTGCAAGGTTTGTGTCAGCATTAGGGTTGATAAAAACAGGCACCTCGAGAAGGATTACTCTCTGTGTAAGCATATATAAGCTAGTTTAACAATTAATATCTAGATTTTGATAAAATTATAAATTGTTTTCGATTACAAATGTTTATTTGTGAGAGAACTTTTAATGATTAAATACCTTATTTTTAACAATTATATGGGGATGTTAATATGATTTATGATTACAATACTGTCTTGGCGGATAAGTGTTTATTTTTGTGAGAACTTTTAATGATTATATATGATTTTTAACAATTAAATTTGAATTTTAATATAATTATAAACTATTTTAGTCTATAAATGTTTGTTTTTGTGAGAGACTTTTAATTATTATATCCAGACATCCACGCTTGAAATTTGATGGTCACATGACATGTTGATTGACATGCTAATTTTTTATAAATCCGTAAATATGACACCTAAATTTATTAATAAACATAAAAAATTATTTATTTAATAATATAAATATATGCTAGTTTATAATATATGTCTAATAAATATATGGTATTTTATAATATATATCTTTCTATTTTGTTTATTATATATCAAAATTAATTAAGTCAATAGGCTTTGTGTGGGAGCTTTGCTCCTGGAAATGACTTTTTCTTGTCAGATAGTTATCAACCCTCTTCCCTGATAGTTTTCTTTTCCGGCTATGGAAAACACTTTAGTTATTTTCTCCCTGTTTTTTTGTTAGAAATTAGCAAACGATTATAAAATTAGAAATAGCAAGCTAATCTCTGTTTTCTTTGGGGCTTATCAAAATCCAATTTTTTTTAGTATCATCTATCTATAAGATGATTTTCTTTTCAATTTTAGTTTGGTTTTTTTAATTGATTTAGTTTTTAATTATTTTAGTTTATTTTTTAAATTAGTTTGGTTTTTTAGCTTTTTTAATTAGTTTAGTTTTTAGTTTTTGTAATTAGATTTTTTCTACTTTTGTAGGAAGCTATCTTTATTTGAAGCCCAATTTGATATATGAATTTTTCTTTGTTGATAGTGATGCTCTTGTTCATGGCTTTGATGAAGGGAATTTTCTTATAATTTTGGTTCAAATGAGGCTTTTAGTGATAAATTAGAATTTATCATAGAAATAAATGTTATTTTGTGTTGGCAACATTGTAATAAATATATAAGATTTTATTTTTACTGTTTCTTAACTTTGTTTTAGATTGAACAAATTTAATTTGCAAGAAAATCTCATTACGTAAGGATTGTTACATACCATTTCCATAATTTCTTCTCTAATTTTGGCATTGTACAAAACATATTACTTTCTTGAAAATTAAAATTCCTATTGGTTCATCGTTGCACTACAAAAGCATGCAACTGCTAGTTTAGAATCTTTTTAAAATGAATATATTAATTTTAAAAACTTGTCTTACTAATTTAAAATATTAGTATGCAATATACATATTTTTATATTACTAATTTATAATTATTTTTAAATTTTATATTATTTTTTATCACAAATAAAAGTTTCCATAAATTTTATTGCATATTATTATCAATTTAGAATATTTTCCAAACAAAACATATAAATTTAGAAACTTGCTTAGTAAATTTAGAATCCAAGCATATGAACTTAGAAACTTGCTCAATAAATTTGAGATTTTTGCATGTATTTCTAATTTATATTTATTTTCTAATTTTACATTCTTTGTATCTATATAAGAAATCTATATTTCTATTTAAATTTTATTGTAACTTCAATCTTTTATTGTTGCTTCAATTTTTTTTTATTGTTCACAAAGAAAAAGAAACAAGTCACTATTAGAGAAATGAATAGGTGGACTAGAAAAAAAAGGTCGTGGAACTTCTAGTAATTCATTGTTAAATGTACAATCTTATAATAATACATGTTTTAAAATAATAACTAGATTATTTGTATTATTTTATTAAGAATAAAATATTTAAATTTAAAAGAGTTTATTAAATTATTTGTAAATTTTTTTTAAAAAAGACAATCAATATTTTTTTTATTGTAAAATAAAAGGCATTAAAATTGCCAGACCGTCATAAAAAAATCATATGATGGGTAGGGGTGACCTTCAAATTCGAGGCCTAATTATATCTAATTTTTAATACAAAATTTTTAAACAATTATATCTCTAAAATTTTAATATAATTATAGTAGAGTAGAATAGGTTTAAAAGAATATTGATAAAAATATAAGTTTAGACTATGAAAATTTGATGTTCATTATAACTATTATATATCTTATTTTAATTTGTAGTAACCCTTTTGAAACATCTCTATAATTGGTATAAAGTTTCTCAAGCTTTCTTATTCGAAAATACCAATATACTTAATATTTGAACATCTCTTTAAATAAGGTTTACTAAATTATAAGTATTTGTCATTTCATTTAGTGTAGATTTGGTCCCATAACTCATTGGGTTGTAGGAACTCCTCATTATATGGTTTCATATCTTAGAGTATATGACACACAAATTACAGTAATATTTTAATCATGTCTATGAAGCAATAAACAAAGATTTATTGTGGACCTCAATATCTTGAAAAACTATTTTTCAATAGATCTCTTTATATTCAAGGAGTGACCCTTTGGCAAAAGCAAAGTGGTTAAATTGTATGTAGTCAAAGGAGCCTAGATCCAAGCAATAATGCACTAGCTTAAGTTGGAAAATGTGTGAAAGGAATATTTTGAATGTGTGTATGCTTACCATGTGCTATTAACCAAAGCAAAAAGCTAGTAAACTTGTAGATGATAGGCTTACTAAACTTATTTTCATTCTAATAACTTTTTCCTACATATACTATTATTTTCACTATCCAAGTTGCCACTTCTATTGAGTAATTAACTATTTCTTAATGGTTAAGCATTTTTCCATTCAAGCTTGATGAAGCTTGGGCTATTGTTTGTGATGGATTGATATATCTTAACCTGTCCCGTCATACAATTGAATAGATTGCTTGCAATAAAGTTTTGAGGTTATAGACTATTTCATAAAGTATTAAGTATTTGGGAAATTTGGTTTAGACATACATAAAGTACACTTGCAAGTAATTCAATTCAATATTTTACAAAATTTAAATAATAACACAAACATTAAGTTTTCCCCCAATTTCAATATCATAAGCTTAATCCAAATTGGAGAGACTTTGTCTTCCTCAAGGTTTCATAAAAAATCATAGATAAAGGATATGACCACATTTAGTGACCTCTAGTTTAGCATGCTTGAGATTCCTATTCATAGGCTCCAAGCTTGTTCATATAATTCAAACACACACACACACACAAACACACACACACACCAAGGTTTTCTATCGGATCCTTATCTATCAATACTAGTAAGAAGAAATTGGGTACATCAAATTGACAATTACTCTTTCACTTGGCCTAGTTACATTGAAGAAATTCATTCCCAATTGGTTAATGTTCATTTTGCAAATGATTTATTCTTACTCTTTTGCAAAAAGAATATTTTTTCTCAGGCTATTTAATGTCAATATATTTTTCCTTACTTCTAGCTCTAATATTTAGTAGGAAAAAACACATTGCTATCAACAAAGTTGGCTACATTATCACTTTTGCTTTCTCGTCTTAAGGAAAACTAAACCTAGATTTGATTATAAAATAGGTTCAAGACTGAGAGATAATTTAAGGTATAGGGATAGAGGAAGATGACTCAATATGAGTGAAATTTATGATCTCAAAATTATTGACATTTGTATTATAGTAAAATAGTTCGTAAAATACAAGAAAAAGATAAGGTAAAGATGAAATGAAACTCTAGCATAAAGTGTTGAAATATATGGGGGTGTGGTTTATTCTGGGCACAATTATCAAGATAGATTTTTTATATAGTTCCAAAACTTGAGGAAAATAGATCATTTTAATATATTTTTAAGAAGTTAATGTGGTGTTGTAGGGCCACACTTGTATATTGATATCAAAAAAAGGTTACATATCAAAAACCTAGTTGGGAAGGAAGACAAAGACCATATCTTAGAACTTACATAACTATAAAATTGGCTCATTAAGTATACTACAAACATTAACACCCATGGACCACAAAAAATAGATAAAATGACATTCCCAACTATTGTACTAACTATTTGAAAACATAAATAAATACGGGTGTAACCAAAACTAGTTTAAACTTCTGACATTAGCTTACCTTTTCACCCTCCACCTCATCCTCCATGTCCTTGACCAAGGTGAATGCTCATTTCTATCCTAGGCGTCCATCCCTTCAACGCGTCTCTTAATAAAGTTGATGTTTATGATAGCCTAGATCTTTCTCGCTATGAAATCCATGCCAACACCCCAACAATAACCTACAACAAATCATCACCTTCTTTGAACTTATGTCACATTATACTATCCAAGATTAAGTATTTCCCCAAGATTTCCCTTTGAAGGTAACCCCTCAATCCTTAACACCCCCCCTTCCACACCAATGTGCCCACAAGGGTCTCCACCATCCACTCTCTCTCTCCCTTGCATCTAGAATAATTGCCACAAATATGGAAGCAATATCATAATTGATGACATAGTATCCATTTCCATTCTAATGCTTATCCCCTAGCACCATTCTGAGAGCATGTAGAGCCACAAAAGATCTCAATTTAAAAACAAATCCATGAACCTTCTCTCTAATACATCCCCATAGAATGCCATTTAGCTCTTCTGTGCTAGTAGGAAATGTTGGCTTCCATGCTACCTAACTATTTTTACAATGTAATTCTATCCATTTGTGGTTGATTTAAAAAGATTAACTTGCACCATTATATTTAATGTTTTAGTACTCCCCTAACCCAACACTACTTCCCCATTATTTCTCGTCATCCTTTCCAAATTCCTTATGTTTGTGTTTAATCAGGTGGACAAATGAGATGGCTTTGGTAAGTGATCCAAACCTCCATTGAAGTAACCATAATGAACTCCCCTATCAAGTTTGTCACAAATTTGGCAATGTCATCTATGATGTCATTGTTGTTGGTATGTGACGGATGATCATGCAAATACTATACACTCATAACAAATCATCATATTATAATTTTCTCTTTGTTGGATAATAAAATAAGTGGAAAACTATTTATCTGGTGGATGTAGCCATATTGGGTGAACCACGTTAAATCTCTATGTTATTGTATTTTTGTCTTTCTTATTTTATGAATTATCTTAATATTGTTCATTATCTTAATTTGATATCTTTTTGGTGCAAATTGCATTTACAACAATCTTGGAGCCACCCTCCTGATGGATTTTGTCACTCTTGGTTTGTCTTCCTACGTGCAAGCCTAATAAGGCCGCATGAAAATCTACCTCATTGTTTGTAATGATACTTATTCTCACCCTAGTCATATGGAGTATCTAACCCTCATGGTTTCTCACTATGCATCCAACGCCAATAATCCTTAGATTTCCACATGTTTTTCCATCCAAATTAACATTGATCCATCTTGCATCAGGTTGTTGTCACTTCACGTACCTTCTCACAAACAAAGAAAATTTATCTTAGATGGACCCACACATGGGAAATCATTTTAACAATTTTATTTTGTTTATTGCATTTCTATATATTTTGTGATACTGCCTTTTTTTTTTGTATACACTTCTTAGAGTTTTATCTTATCAAGTGAGATTGTTTCATTTTTATAGATAAATGAAAAATATGTGCTAAGAAACACTCCTCCATGATTGCAAAAGCATTATGAGAGCATTTTCAACAAAAAAAAAACCCTTAAACCAAAATTGTCAACCATCAAATCAAGTTCCACATTTTTCTTAATTTGCACATTCTTTTTGTATAATGTAATTTATTTTAATATATCTATTCAAGTAGTTAAACCACATTATTTTAGCTTAGGTAATAAATGTATAGTTTATTTGGACAACACATGTACACAAGCACACACATGAATTGTGTTCACACACTTACACACAATCTAAAATGTTCAATTTAATTTAAAAATAAAAATAATTATTTTTTGCTAAAACTATTTTTAAATAAAAATCACAATTTATGAAGGAAAACAAACATACCTAAAAAGATACTTAAAGACAATTGCATGAGAATCGGACAAGTGGAATCACAAAGAATTTGTAGACTAGAAAACTGAGTGAAAGAAGGAAACGATAGGGTTCTATTTTTTATGGCTAAGGTTGAAGTGTCATTTTGCGGCACATGATTTTTTCTCGAAGTGACTTAGTTGTCCTAAAGTGTGGCATAGTTTTGAGCTTTTACGTAATATTATTTTTAAAAGATTAGCTAAAATTAATATATTTTAAAGAGATATTTGTGGGAAAACAAATATAGATGAGGGTTGTCCTGATGTTATAGAATAAATGTGTTAACTATTCCCAAACAAAATATATAGTCTAGTATATATTGGTTATTAGTCAGGTCATGTGTAGGAGGATACGACAAACTATGATAGGACATTTTGGAAAGAAAATTGTTAACCCTATCAAATTGAATGTAAAAAGTATTTTTTTGGATTTAATCCATGGGTGCAGCCCCTTAATAGTTGTGTGTGTGTGTGTGTGTGTGTACACACACATATTTATTTTACACACACACACACAT
>MU226578.1:3507286-3517286 GCA_018584345.1 Thuja plicata | reverse complement strand
GGAGTATGGTTGCAAGTTTAAAGGGTACTTTCTTTGTAAATTTGGCCAATTAGGCCTCTTCGGAAGAGGGTAGTAGGGGTTAGTTCATGGAGATGGTCCAAAAACACCATAGATTATTTTTAGATATGTTGTATAAATCCAAAATGGGTATCTAAATATGTAATATTTTTACCAATTTGTTTGGGAAAATCTTGTGAAAATTCAAAGGAGCAGGTTTTGGAGGGCTACGAGGGATATGCCTAATTAGAGACTAGTTTTGATAAGTTAAGTTATCAAATTTGTTGTGGGTATTTGGGAATGTTTGAAACCATTTGAGTAGATTTAGGATAAACCCTAAAAGTCCTTGGAACAACCCAGGGTTGTTGGGAACAAGTTTTGAGCAATTTGGTGACAAGAAGTCTATTGGGAAAGTGTGTAATCCTGTTGGGTTATTGGGCATTGATCAGAGTTGTTTGGTCAGTGATTGGATAATCCAAATAGATTTTATTCATAGTGGTACTATATCCTAGGATAATCCTTTGGGGGAAGGTATTGGATTATATGTCAGCAAAAGAGTCAGAAGGAGAGGCTCGAACAATGCCTCCTAAAATGACCAATGCTGAACTTGCTAAGTTGGTGCAAGAACAAGTAGAACAAAATAGGTGGTTGAGAGAAGAAATAGAAACTTTGAAGGGAAAGTTTGAAATGTGATAAGAATGCTAATAAATAGAAGTGGAAGGGGAAGAAGTAGAAGCCTCTCAACAAGAGGAGCCATTTGATATAGAAGATGCAAGGATGAAAAAGTTCATTAAAGCCATTAAGATTGGAGACTCTAGAGCTAAATCTGATATACCTATGTATAATGGTAAGATGGAAAATGAAGAACTTATTGATTGGTTTTGTGAAATATAAAATTTCTTTGAATGTGAAGACCAAGAGGATAATCAAAAGGTAAAAGTTGCTAAGTTTGTGTTGAAACAACGTGCTTTTTTATGGTGGGATTGTTTGCAGGCAGAGAGATGGAGGAAGGGACTTCCAAAAATCACTTCATGTCCAAGTATGATGGATAAGATTAAGGATAATTTCCTACCTAAGGATTAAAAATTTAAGTTGTACAATAAACTTTAGGGATTGATGAAAAAAGAGATGGATGTACAGAGGTATATAGAAGAGTTTTACAAGTTTGACATAAGGGCTACTCATGAAGAGGAAGAGGAAGAGAAGGTAGCAAGGTATCTTGGAGGGATGAGGTACAACATCCAAGATGAGATGAGTATGGTAACACCAAGGACTATGGAAGAATTCTACAAGTTGGAATTGAAGGTTGAGGAAAATATCAAAAGAAGACAAGAAAGGGAAGGGAGCAACAATAGAGGTGGCACAAATAGGGTAAGGGGCAGCACTCCTCCAAATGAAAATCAAGGACAGAGTAGCAATGATAAATGGAAAGAACCAATAACTAATCAAAGAAAAGGTTATAGAGGTGGTGGAAGGTTTGGTACAAGTAGAGGAGCCTTCATAGGAAGGTGTTTTAATTGTAATGAAGTTGGACACGTAACACCAAGGTGTCCTTTGAATGCACAAGACAATAAGAGGCTAGAAAGAAGAGTACAAATGGTTCAAGAGAAGAAGGAAGAAGAAGATGAAATATGTGTACAACTTGATCCAAAGCTTGATGGTGAGTTCCCAATGTTCAAAGGTATCTATATTATGTACTGTATGTAAGAGCCAAGGTAAAATTTGTAAGATGGTCATTACTTCAGGTTCATCTGACAATCTAGTTTCTTATGAGATGGTAAATAAGTTGTGTTTGGAGAAAATCCCACAAGATAGACCCTATAAATCATCACAGGTGAGTAATGCGAAAATTCTCTTGATTAGGGAGAAAACATATGTTGAGTCTTCAATTGGTGAATATAGGGATAAATTTTTATGTGATATAGTGCCTATGACATGTTGTTATATCATTTTAGGAAAGCCTTGGCAGTATCTAAGGAGAACAATTCATGATGGATATAACAATACTTATGTTGTACATAAAGATGGTTTGAGTTTTACACTAACCCCTTTGGAAAATGGTCAACATTTTGAATTGAGGATCATATGTTTTGGTGGCAAAGAATATGTTGATTTGCAGGTCCCTGAGGTAAAGGGAACACAAAAAGGTGATTAGGGATCAGAGATGCTGAAACAAGTTGTAATGACAGGTTTGTTACAAGGTATGAAAAAGAATAATGTATTGGTGGGGGATATTATATTCCCTTTGGTTAATCAGGTTAAGGAAATATGATTTCCTTCAGTTGTGAATAGGTAAGGAGGTCATTTGTACCTCAATAAATCAAGAAAAATGATGTAACAACAGTCAAAGGATGACTATGTCAAACAACAATAAAACAAATTGGTTTTGGATATTAAGCTAGGGGTAAGTTTGATGTAGGTAAGAGGCCAAGAAGACAAACTGTCAATGAGTTTTTATTACAACAGATGCATGCTAAGGAGATGAGGGACATGGAACCATCTTGGAAGATGGAGAGACTCGAGACAAAGCCCCTAATCTCTTGGGACAAGAGTCTCTTTGTAGGGGAAAGTGTGGTGCAGGATCACATGATGATCCTTGGAGATACAAAAGGGAAAGATGGGCTAAAATGATTTTTCAAAGGTCTAAAGGACCTAAAATTATGTAATCAAGCCTTAAATGACAATCCAATGTAATAGGTTGTTTGCAAGAGATAAAGGACTTAAAGTCTTGCAAGTTATAATAAATGGTCAATGTGACCAAAAGGGTAGGAAAGTAGGTGTTTTGAAGTCTAGAGGTCATGAATAAGGTGTCTTTATTCATATTGGTCAATAAAAAGGTCCTTTTAAAGTTGAAAAGTCATTAAAATAGTTAAATAGGCTTTTGGAGGGAAATTCCTTAATTTGAATTTAAAAAGTAACGGCTAGTTGGCTAGTTTAGTGTTTTGATGATTTGTTAATATAAAAGGTGGTTGTGAATGGTTTGGGCAGGCTGGTACGGGTTTGTAAGTCATGTCCCATGCCTTAGAAATTTTTTTTGAGAGTTTTTGTGAATATCAAAACCTGGTTGTACAGACTGCTACAGGAAAGTGGAATAAACAATGAATTTTTGATAGATTTGAATGCATTGTTGATTGGTTTTAATTGAAACGTATTTGGAAAAATTAGAGAATGTTTTAATATTGTTATTTTATGCCTTCCAAATCTTCTTTATTATATTTATAGGCTTTTTGATCTCTGATTTTGTGACTGTCCTGAAGACAACGTTGAAGTTCCTAGTTAGTTCTGTGAAATTTCAAATGATTTGAGGTCATTCCACTCTATGTACCTATTTTTTTCTTGTGGAATGGGCCTCTAATGATTGTATTATAATTCTAATAACATTCTTGGTGTAGTTATTAAGAATTTTGAGGGTGATCATCTAAAGTATGTTGAAGTTGGCATGACGAAAATGCATTGAAATGGTGACATCAGTATAGTAGCAGAAGATTGGCCTTAATAAGGGCATGATTTGATTTTGTAACATGTTATTATGTATGGTGAATCTTGAAGGAGAGGTCTTGAAATTGAGCTCAAGGTGCAATTTGAAGATGCCCTAGTTTTAGAGGTTATTTAGTGAGGGTTTGTGAAGTTGACCCATGACTTGCAAGTGACTAACCAAAATAATGAAAAAATCCTTGGTTTGGGAACAAAACTAGATATTCTCCAAGATTGGGAGTCTTTAGGCCAATTAGGCCTCTTTGGAAGAGGGTAGAAGGGGTTAGCTCATGGATATGGTCCAAATCAACCATATATTATTTTTATATATGTTGTAGAAATCCCAAATGGGTATCTAAATACTTAATATTTAATTTTGTTACCAAGTGTTTTGGGAAAATATTGTGAAAAGTCAAAGGAGCAGGTTTTGGAGGGCTACAAGGGATAGACTTAATTAGAGACCAGTTTTGATAAGTTGAATTGTCCAGTTTGTTGTGGGTATTTGGAAATGGTTGAAACCAGTCGAGTAGAGTTAGGGTAAACCCTAAAAGGCCTTGGAACAACCCGGGGTTGTTGGGAGTACATTTTGAGACAAGAAGTCTATTGGGAAAGTGTGTAGTCCTGTTGGGTTATTGGAAATTGATCATAGTTGTTTGGTTAGTGATTGGATAATCCAAATAGCTCTACATCACAAAAGGCCCATCCTCCTCACCTTTGGTGACTAGACCTTTTAACACCAAGTAGTTCTAGAGACAAAATTCTCTATCGCCATTATCCAAATCAAACATTTTCTTTAGAAATAAAATATTTCTCTACATCACCTTCCACCTCTCAGGAAGCTGCGAATTCTCAACCAAATTTAAATCAAGGGGAACTTAGAAATTGATCTACTTTGGAAATGGAACACATAATCATATTTTTGTAGAGGGATCCTTTGTTTTCATCCACATTCTTCAAAGCATCCTCTAGCTCTCCTTGAAAGCACTTTCTCACTAATTTTCTACTCAGATCTATCACCATCTCCTTCAATTCACCCATGTTAAGCAATGTAGCCACAAACATACTGTATATTGTTAGTATTTACTTTGTGCCTATGCTCCATATTTAAAAAAAAATCCCTAAGTATCCTTTGTACTTCATGTATCATCATACATGGTTTGATTTGAAGACACACTTTATTCTCTTCTCAAATATCTCTTTGAGAAATGACATTTGTTTCTTTTAACTTACTAAACTTAATAATGTATCCATACCTAGCTATCAACTACCACAACTGCTATTTTGAAACAACTGACTCACACTTCACTATTCAAATGCCTAAATAGTCATCCTAATCTGTCACATATTAAAGGGGCCCACTTTTTGATGGTACATTTCCTAACAATCATATTCTATTATCCCAACTCTTCAAATAATTTGAAATCTCTCTAAGAGGAGATCCAACGCTTTCCCAACTTGAAATTGCATGGGCACTATCCCATTTTATTAGTCATCATATGTGTTGGCCAGATAAGTAGCCAACACATCATATTCCCCTTGTTCTCAATCAATTTTCTGACATTGGTTTTAACCCAATTGATCTCATTGAGGATTCATGCATTTATAGAATAAAGGTGGTGGTACCGTTCATTTTCTGAATGGACCCTCTAAGTCTATTCACCCAAGTAAAACAAAAAAGAGGTAATGAATAATAATCATCCCAAGTTCACACTATTATTTCCTCAAGAGATGAAACCATCCACTCTATGAAGTCTAATGTGACATTTATGTATTGCCTAGCCACCTTCTTCACTAACCCATCTACCACCCAGTTTCCTTCAAGATATATGTGTGAGATCTTAAACTCATCAAATTTTCTTATCATCTCATGGATAGGTAATATCTACTTTCTCAATTTCTAGTTTGGTGTCATATTATATTGGATTACATTAAATATTATCAATGAATCTTTCCCCAAACGCAATTAGGTGACCTATACTTCTAATTTTTGCACTTTAATCCTAGTAAAGCGACCTGAAATTCTGAAATATTTGTTGTGGTTTCTCCCATATTTTCTACTTTCTTATAAAGTATTATGCCCTAGTGGTCTCTTGCTACACATCTTGCACCACCCATGTCAGGGTTGCCTTTAGAGGTGCCATCAAAATTGACCTTTACCCATCCCTCCTCTAGCTCTTTCCATACCAAATTCTCCCTAGGATTGTGAGGAATGTCAACCTTCCTTCTCCCATTAATGGGGACACACGCACGTGCACACATGGTAAATTATGAATTCCTAAATATTATTATTATTTAATATGAATGTATATTTTATAACACTTAGTATAATATTAGTGAAGTGGGTTCCCCAATTTTCTCATCTTTCTTATGTTTAGAACAATACATAAAAGATAGAGAACCTCTCTTGTGGGTTTTGTGTATGACTTTTCCCCTTTTTGCATGACAAATTTGACATTGCGGGTCTTTCAAGTGGCAGTGATAAGAAAATGAAGCCATTTGATTTTCTTTTTCCTACATTAATTCGGGGTTTATTGTTCCTGTTAAGTAATTGTTCTTTGGGGGTTTTTATCGAGCTTAAGTGATGTTTAAAATATTTTAATTGGCCCCTTTTTATATAATTTTGGATACCAAGCCTTTGTATTTCTTAGGTTTGCGTCCAAATGCAACATTGAAATTATAACTTTCATTACTATTTTACAAATAACATATTTTTATATTTCAAAAGTATAAAATACCTTGCATTAAACATCTAAGCTAATCAATTAATTATGAAAATCAATGTCACTATCAACCTAGATAAAATAATTGAGTTTGGATATGTACAATTTAAACCTAGATAAAATGACAAATAAATGCATAATTGGAATTTAAAGAGGATATTGGTTTGACTATGATAGAGATCTAAGAACTATAATTTGAGAGTAGATATGTAATCAAAATATTATGAAACATGCACACTATGAAATCTTTAATTGTAAAAATACTCAAATTAAGGTGAATAAGGGTGGCCTTGAACCTCTTGAGGACAACTTTGACCTTTCTAGGTAGCCTAGATCCTAAAACTTGCAACCGTCAACTTATATTTCTTGTTCTTTAAAAAATTTGTTTTCTTATGTTTGTACATGCATATTAAAAATCTTAGTGGTGTTGAGAAGCACTATTTTTATCATGTTATATCAATATACAATATTTGATGCATCTTATAAAATGGAAAGGCCTCCTCAAATTTTATTATTCCTGGATTACAAAAAAACTACTCATGCATGCAACAAGAATATTGTCACTAAATCAAGAAGTTCAAAACATGTTTTAACAAAGGGAAGATGTTGTAGTCCACTCTTTTATGAGACTGATGTAGACCAATTCATATGAATTTAGGAGTACTTAATGATTTTCCTACTAATAAAAAATACTTGTGTAAATATTATATGTATATTTTTTAAGTGGGTTGTTTGAGTAATCTTAGAATCATAGATCCAAAGTGAATGCCAATTTTTTAAGAAGAAGATATTTTAGAGAGTTCTTTGTAGAAAAAGTAGATATAGGATATTATTATTACGAAGTTGTAGAAGAAATGTGTTGAGACACATCTGTGTGAGATACACACACACACATCTTTGTGTGTGTGGGTGTGTGTGTGTGTGTGCGCACGCGCAAAACTATTATTCCTTGTTGTGAAAGTGACTAATACAAAAGAGAAAATAACATTGTTTGTAGGTTGTGTATAGATTTCTTCTTTTTTTGCACCACATACCTAATACTATAAATCCATCAAGTAGTAGTGATGTGGGAGTAAGCCATATGATTTTATTTTACCTATATTGGGATGAGGCTTATTGTTCCTATTACTTAAGTTTCTTTCGTCAATGCATTTCTTTTAATAGATGATTGTGTTTCAGAGGTTTTTGTTGATCTTAATTATTGTTTACATTATTTTAACTTGCCTTTTTGTTTAATGGTAGATAATAAGCCTTTGGAGTTCTTATATTTATAGCCTAATATAATGTTCAAAGTGTGCCTTTAATTTTTTTAAAGAAATTATAACATATTTAATATTTGAAGCTCGGATAAAAGAACTACACATCAACTATATGGTTACTCAATTAATTATGACAATCGATATTATAATTAAATAATATAGAAGAACTAATTTTAATCATGTAGTGAAATTTGTAATAGAAATAAAGATAAAATGAATAAAATAAAAGTATACCTAATGTCTAAATATGGGATTAATTTAACTATGATAAATATTCACTATCTAAGATCTAAGACTAAATATGTGATTAGAAGATCATGACATGTATTATTTATAAAACTTGGTACTACGTGGAGACTCAAATCAAGGTCATAGGTATGGCCCTAAACCTCTTGAGGGTGATTCTGACTTTATGGGCAACCCTAATCCCAAAAGCCACGACTTTAAACTTGTTGCATTTTGTCTTCATAAATATATACACATGTGTCTAGATACTTGTCTAAATAGAAAACTCGACAGTGCTAATAAGCATTAATAGATTGAACTGTCACATTGGAATGCACTAATTGGAGGATTAACTCAATAAATGTCCTTCCAACCGCAACAATGAAAACACTCAAAGGATTGACTTGAGGTTGAAATGGATCTCCAAAGAGGGTTGGTTCCCTTTGTACATCTCCTAAAACTAACTTCTATGCAAGGAAAATGGATATCATTGAATCTAAAATTGAATAAAATAATGTGATATGCCATAAATTCAATGACTTGCATTTACTAAATCATGCACAATGTGAACGTGGTGTTAGGGTTTGAAATCTCCATTGCTCCCACTCAAATTTGAAAGTCCTGTCAATCTACAACAACAAACCTCACTCTGATACCAATTGTTAGGGTTTGACAGAACCAGAACAATAGAAGAATAAACAGTTATATGCAGAAACAATAGAAGAAAGAAACTAAACACAGATTTAACATGGTTCACCCAAAACCTGGGCTACATCCACCTACACAGTCATCCAACCTTTCTCATTTTCTAGCAAAAACATACACAACCTTACAATGCATTATACATCTCAAATGCTTATAACATGCATTTTAGGGTAACCTCTAAAATTGACTATTTTAGGGTTTTACAATGTTGGTCTTCTCCCACAATGTCGGCCACAATATCAACACCTACTACATGATCAGTTGTGACAATATCAACAATCTCCCACTTGGAGACTGGAACCAGACGATAATGTAGTATGTGCAACTCCCACTAGATGAAAGACCTTGTTGTGTATTAACCCCACGATCATCAGTCAAGAAGCCCAATAGAAGCTGAGCAAGAAACCAGCTTCTCCTTGGGGACTACCTTCATGAACATGTCTGCAGCATTGTCACTTGTGTGAATCATTTCAAGCTGTAATTGGCCATCCTCCAAAATAGACCTTATGAAATGGTACCTAAGCTGTATGTGCTTTGTCCTTGAATAAAAAGAAGAATTCTTTGCAAGATGAATGACACTATGGATATCATTGTACAATGGGCGATCTTCCTGCTTCTGACCCAATTCCTCCAGAAAACATTGTAACCAAATCATCTCCTTGCTAGCTTCCCTAGCAGCTACATACTCAGCTTCAGTAGTTGAAAGTGCATTAACTTTCTACAATCTAGAAATCTAACTGACTGCAGTTTCCCCTACAGTGAAAACATACCCTGTAGTACTCCTCCTTGTATCAATATCTCCTACCAGATCAGAGTCAAAAAATCCACTCAGAATAGAACTAGATCCTATGAAACATAATGCCTTTGTAGTAGTTCCTCTCAAATATTGAAGAATCCATTTGACAGCATTCCAATGTTTCATACCCGAATTTCTCATATACCTGCTAACAACTCCCACTGCATGAGCAATATCTGGTCGTGTGCATACCATTGCATACATCAGACTGCCAACAACTGATGAATACGGGATGTTAGACATTTTATCTACCTCTTCCTGTGCCTTTGGGCATATTTCCTTAGTCAATTTTAAATGAATAGCCAAAGGTGTAGTGACTGCTTTTGCATCCTGCATATTGAATCTTTTCAACACCTTCTTTATATACTCACTTTGGGACAAATTCAAAGTTTTATTTTTTCTGTCCCGTGTAATCCTCATACCAAGGATTTGCTTAGCAGCACCCAAATCCTTCATAGCAAATGACCTTGCTAATTTCTATTTAAGTTCATTTATGTGTTGCATATTGGACCCAGCAACAAGCATGTCATCAACATAGAGTAACATGATAATGTAACTCCCATTATCCAATCTCTTAAAATATACAAGTGATTAGAATGACATCTATGGTAACCTTGTTCAGCCATGAAACTATCAAATTTTAAATACCACTAGCTGGGTGCCTACTTTAGGCCATACAAACTCTTCCTTAACCCGCACACCAAATTCTCCTTACCCTTGACCTCATATCCCTCTGGTTGCTGCATGTAAATTTCCTCCTCCAAATCTCCATGGAGAAAAGTTGTTTTGACATCTAATTGTTCAAGATGCAAGTCATCTGCAGC
>MU226578.1:3452928-3470860 GCA_018584345.1 Thuja plicata | reverse complement strand
GAGAGAGAGAGAGAGAGAGAGAGAGAGAGTTGGGTGGGGGAGGTGTCAAAAATAAACAACAACTACTCATTGAGAAAAGTGACATGTGTCTTCACCATGTTTTTCCATTTCTTTTTTATTTGCCTACAATTTTGCCTTTAAGAAATATGACGAAGAATTTAATTTAAAAAGAATATTTAAAATGACCTCTTAAAAGTAAGCATCAAAGTAACATCCATGGGGGTAACCAACTCCACAAATTGTTCCTCAAAAAGTTGAGTAACTACTGTTAGCAAAAATAAGCTAAGCAACAACACGAGGGCTTGTCCTAAGAGATAAAACTAAAGCTTTGATGAATTCTTTATCTTTGCCAAAGTAAAAAAATTTACAAACATAATTCTCTATTTTATAAAGAAATTTGTTTCATGTTTGGAATGCACATTTTAGCCTTTTCTCTATCATTCCTCTAAAAAATATGAATTCCCCTCTTGTTATGGATTGCATTGGTGTATCTCTTTGAAAACTTGATGGAGATGGGGTTTGTTTTCTTGGTATGCTTGGCTTCTAAATATAGCTATACATTTTATGTTTATCATCATTGACATACCTTCAATTGCCTTGACCATAACAATGATTTAGAAATGAGGCATACATGAGATCTTCACTCTTTGATGATAGTAAAACATTGCATATGTGAGACTTCAATAGTTGACAAGATAATAATATCCTTTGAGTTTATAACTTTCTATGATAAAGGAAATGCATGTAGCAATAGTCTATGAACTAGGTTTTGACTTGTAACACATGCGAGAGAGAGAGAGAGAGAGAGAGAGAGAGAGAGAGAGAGAGAGAGAGAGAGAGAGAGAGAGAGAGAGAGTAATTTAAAAGTGGAAATGGATGAAGGAGAAGTAGTAGAGGTTCAAGAAGGAGCATTGCAAAATAAAAATATAAGTGCCATGAAAACCTCTAGTACCTCAGTTGATAAGGACTTTCTTGGCTAGCCACTATGAGAGTGTAGGGCATGAAATAACTCTAAATGCCCTTTGTAATATGGGGATAGTCCATAAAAAAATAATTCTAGTAAGGTAAACATACCTAAAATGAGTAGTTGTAGTTTTTAGCAACATGTAAATCCTTCTATTTATTTTCATCTCAAGCCTTCTAATAGGATGTAGAGAAGAAGAGTGGTGTAAGACGACAATTGAAATAGTAAGAGGCCATAAATAGGATTTTGCCAATAATTGGCCAATAAGGTAAGTAAAGGAACAATTATCATTAACATTTACTATTGATTAAGAAGTAGCTTATTAGTAATATATAGTTAATTAAATCCTAAATAGAATGAATTCAAATTAAAATTGGATTTAAAAACTAGCTTCCCATGTTACATGAGGGGCTTCTCCTTTTGATTTATGGCACTTTAAAGCCATGGATTTTGTGTCCAATTCACAGCCTATTTCTATTTTAGATGATGATGATGATGATGAGGATAATTCTAACTCTGGGGACGAGGATTCAAGAACTGATGAGGACAATAGAACATATGAGAATAATGAGGATTTTTTTCCTCCAAAAAGTATTAAGAGGGTTATCAAGAAGCCCATTAAGCCCTCGTTTATAGTGAAAGGTAAATGGAAGGGTACTACCCATTCCCTTGTTTTTGGTAATACCAATGTTGAGAAAGATTTGAGACCTCATCCCCATAGAAAGGGTAAAGAAATTACTTCTAAGGATTCCCCCGGTGAACATGGGCAAGACCCTCCATTTCCCCTTCAATGTCTGGTGATTATCTTTCCTTTCAACCCTCGATGGATAGAGACACGAGCCCCCATTCTCCCATAATTTTGAGTGCTGATGATTTTAAATTGCATCAAAAGCCCACTACTGGTGTTCTGGAAACTGCTAGGAAGGGGGCGATGAAATTTTTTCAAGTTCATTAAGTGGGCTTTTCATGAAATCAAGAGTCTTAACTTAAAACACAGGAAAAGAAAAGTGGATGAGCTTGAGTCTCGCAGTGTGGTGCACCCTAATGCTCAGGGTACCAGGGTTAAAAAAATATGGACAAAAGAGGAAAAGAATTTGGTTGCTGACTTCTTGACTAAGACTGTTGATGCCATGGAAAAACTAAAAAAAAAGACCATGAAAAAAGGGTTGTGGAATTTGATGAAAATTTAAAATATTAAGGAGTCTGTAAAACATAATGTCACTCAACCATAAAGTCATCAAGTCCTCTACAGAGAGTATGAACACAATGGTTACCAAACTGGAGCATATGCAATAGGATAGGGCACTCATTGACCTAGATCAAGAAAAGAAGGACCCTGAAGATTCTATTGGCCCTAGGAAGATGACCCCGGCCATTTTGAAGAGAAAAGCTAAGAAAATTCCCCAGGATATCCAAGATCTAAAAAAGGTAGCCCAGAATATGAATCAATTGGAAGTTGAAGTGGATGAAACTTCAAAGAATATGGTCTAGTTTTGTTGCTAGCTCTTGTTGTTCTTTCTGCTGGTGTTTTGCTACTGGTTCCCTTGTGTATTTTGTGAGCAACATTTTGTCTAGATGAATTTTTGTCTTGTCATTTCTTGCTTGTTCTGTCATGTCTAATCTGTTATGATCCTGATGTAAAGGGTTTTGGGTCCCTTCAAAACCGGTTTTTGCCTTAATCAAAAATATGTTTTTGTGACTTAAATAGCTCCAAATCAAAATAATCATAGTAGAATGTTATATGCAGGAAAATAAAAACTGTCAAGACACATTCTAAGTACAATTTGAGACATTGTTAATGATACAATCTACCTAATTCATTTAAAAAAATAGATTTGATAATATTATTTCTATTTAAAACAAACTCAAACAAAAAGTTTCTATTCCTATCTAAAATAGATCTAACCAAATCATTTTTAGAAAGAGGTACTTCCTAACAAAAATAACTACGTAGTTAGTGCTTCATTTTGAAATTATTCCAGATATACAACATTATCTCTACTTCTATTTTGATTTTGAAGAAAAAATAGACTTCCTTAGATCTAAAACAGTTCACATGCCTTGCCTATGTTTCTACATTTTGCGTATCCTGAAATTGCCTTACCTATGTTTCTACATTTTGCGTATCCTGAAATCATGTCTCTCTGTCAAATAGTTCTTTGAGTCATTCCATCAAACAAATATGCATACATATCTACCAAAGTAGTTGTAGCTACACCATCTAACCAAAATACTTTCCATTGTCCCATGGTGGATGTCCATACTCTGTTCTAAAGCTCACATTTCACACGGGCTGGGAGGATAATGGCAAATATTTTAAAGTATGAGTTTACAACTTTTTGATTCAATAAATTTGTCTGTGATTCCATGTTTTGCATACATGTCTACTAGAGTATTTCCAACTATAATATCAACTCAAAAAATCCATGTTCCCTTTTTTTATGCTTTCATGAATGTCCATACCCAATTCAAAAATTCCCATTTTAGTAGAGGTTGAGAGTATAATGGAAAATAAAATTAATTTCCATCCCTGAAAATAAAGATTTCACAACACATTTGAGGGGCTTGAAGCCTTATGTGAACTTCAAATCCTAAGAGCCTAGAATAGAACAAAACAGATAGGTGAAACTAGTGGGCATAATATTTTATTGCATCATGAAGAAAAATTGGGCATCCTGAAAAAGTAATCTGAGATCAGTATGTGCATCCAATACCTATTGCTTCTTCACAAACAAATGACAATATGCTGATACAAACGGTTACTATTATTCCATAAAGAAAAATCCGACAGTTTATTTCTCTAGATTAAAACCTTAGAGGAAAAAGCTTGCAATTTTAGATCTCAATGTTTTTGTTTTGTGTTGGATTTCCCCTCAGAGTTTTTCTAGAGTATATTTTGCATTGTTGGTTTTGTTATTCAAGTTGTTTGACCATATTCTCTCTTTTCTTTTCTCATTTTTGCTCACATTTTCCTTTCATCTAATGTCAAAATTAATCTACTTGTTAGATATGAGAAAGAGGTATATGTTGGTTTGGATCTAATATTGGTTTGGGTGGGTGTTGCGTAGGTGGATTAGTTTTTGAAGTCTAGATAGATGAAAAATACTTTTGGAATAAAGGAGATTGTGAGAAGTTCAATGGTCATTTGAAACTACAGGTGTAGAATGTGACTCATGATTGCAACGATTACATATTCTTTTTCTAATTCAACGCTCCTAAATTATTCAAAAAAGATATTGCCAAAACTTTGTGAGAAATGATTGAGACTTTGTATTGAATGACTCTTCAATGAACATTTTTTGACAAAACATGTATTCCTTGCAAATGTAAAATGTAAATGCTATATCTGAGCCTTTGAGTGATTTCAACATCGTGGTCAATTAGTTATTCTCTATTATTGTGAAAAATAAAGGATCATTACATCACAATAATATTGTGCCTTGTTGTTTAAAAAGGAGGCAAAAAAAATTGAATGTCAATGACTCTTTGATTGTGAGAAATCATTCATGAAATAAAAGGAGAAATAAAAGAGATCATAAATTCAAGTCAAACATAAAATATTAGAATTTTAGGAAGAAATGACACATCTACAAAAAAGGAGAAGGCTGATGATGAATCACATTCCAAGACCTTTACTTATTCTTAGCACATTTGGATACACTAATCTTCACAAAAATGGTATTCTATGTACAAGAGCCATAATGTAAGTATAGTATTATTAGAATACAAATCATCTCAAAGTATGATTGGCTAAGAAAAAATCAAGTTAGTATTTCATGTTGAAAGGGTTGAAACATACAAGTTAAGGCATTGCACATTCTTGGTTCAACTAGATATTTAATTTATCTACTCAAAATAAATGATATAGGTGTATAGGTTGTCTCCAAGAAGGATGAATACAAAATGGTTAAAGGGGCCATGATATTATGAAAATGGATTCTTATTGGAATATTATTTTGTGTTTGTGCAAGCACCATGATTGAATATATTAGTATTGAGGCACCTCGATATGATAATTAGAAAATTCTACTAAGACGACAATGTTGTGGAATGAACTTACAAGGTAAATTAGTGAAAGGTCTAAGAACATGGTTGAGGATACTTGAATTAGGAAATGCATGAGGAGCTTGCAAATTATTTGAATTTTGATATTTATGAACATTGTAGCAATGAGAAATAGAGTCATGTTAAATTTTACTCAATGTCTACTATATTTGATGTGATTTTGCTTTTGATATGTAGTGATGTTTTTGGACATACGTGTCTACACAAAGATTAGGGACCAATATGTGGTCACCCAAATTTTACGCCCCCTAGAGACCATAACATGAGTCAATTATAATGTGCTTGCATTAAGGTCAATTTTGACAATAAAAAGAAAAATTCCTCAAAACCCTCCATTTCTTCATTCTCTATATAAACTCGTAACCTGCTAGCTCTTTGAAGCATGCTCATATTGTTGGGTACCCCATTTTTCACCATTCATTTTTCAAATCATTGTTAAAATGTCACATGACATTGCCAAGGTTGAAGAGGTAAGTATTTTTCAAAATTTTAGTGTAAATTTTGGATTAAATAGATAGATCCAATCAATTTTTTGAATCCAATTTATTTAATTTATAAGAGTTGAGAATGCATACTCAAATGATGAAAACCATGATTCACCTTCTCATCAAAACCCTATTGAAAAAAACAAAAAATCCTCCTTCAATGCCTTGAAATCCTCTAGGAACACAACAATATAGGTCAAATAGAAAACAATCAAAGATAAATTGAGGCATTGATTACAAGGTTGAAAGATGCAAATTTTTTTTTCTCATAGGTCCGCCCTTGTCAGTTAATCACTACAATCCAATTTCTCTCACATATTATTAATGAGTGAGAAAAACAACATATGGTCCAACAAGATGGAAGAAATATGACAATTTTATGCTAACAAGCTATCTTATGAATAAGTTAAACAAAAAGATGAAATATTAATTGCATACAGTTTTCATTGATCCACAAACCAATGAACCAATACACAATGCTTGTATGAGGTACCCTATCCATTGGTGCCACCATGAAGGGATACAAATTAGTTTTGAGATAGGTGGTGGATGGGTTTTTACCATCCTCCATGCAATAACAATGAGGCATCACAATACTTTTTGAGGAAACTCTATTTTGATTTTTCCCTCAATGAGATCCATAATTACTTTGACACAAGGGAATTATAGGTTAGAGATGAGAGATCCACATAAGATATACTATGAGCACAATGTGCCTAAAATTAGGCATTAAGGCCCCTATCTAGACTGGAGTTCAAGCTGTTGAACAAGCCAAATAATTGAGAGCGGGGTGAATCAGTTATTTCCACAAAACTTATAAAAATTTTCTTCTGTCAGTCAACTCATAAAAAAAAATTCAAAAACTTTAATAGATTTGTCAGTTAAGCACATTAAACATCCACATAAAACGTAAGCATTAAGAACACAAAAACACTGACACAAAGAACACCGAGATTTTTACGTGGAAACCCAAGTTGGAAAAAACCACGGAGAAGCTAATTCTCATGAAATGTAAAACACCTATTAAGGTGACACTGGTACAGTGATTTTTACAATGGCTCACTACCGGTACATAGGCTCACTGCTAAGGCTCACAACTAGAAAAAATGAAAAGAGATAGAATCCACCACCGAGATCAACACATTGTTGTACATGAACACAGATTCACTATCACTTCTCATATCATCACACTTGAGTCTTATCAGATACACACCTAGATAATAATCTAGATACTGACATAAATCCTCTATCCAGATGACAATCACCCGATCAACATAACTTCTCACTCATATATGTAGCAACATCAAATCTACCAGGTCGGCTAGAAAATTTAAAATAGGTTGCACCAAGACATTCTCGCGGTGGTAAGGAATGATAAGAGAACCACCTCGATCATTACAAAATGCCTCTCTCAAGCCAACACACAACACCATCTCCAAAGCATTCCAATGGATGTGATCATCATGTTACACCCACATAGATGGGACCAAAATTATACAAGGGATACACATCCAAATAGGATCAATCCAATCAATCGCATGTTGAATCCAACAAAGAACAGTCACTGAAACCTATCAGTGACAACCTCAACCGAAATATACAAACTATTGCTGCACATCAGCTGATACATAAATGATACACCAAACAAGTTGGTTCCACATCAACCGATACACCAAGAGGCTGGAATACGGATATGTTGACATCAATGAAACCATTAATGATAACAACATAGATCATGTCAACCTCATATTCTAACACAAGCACGTCACTATCCCATATATTGTGAAGGAGGATGTTGGGGTGGAGACCTTAGATTCTATTAGCTCATAAAACAAACTCAACCTATAACACAAGTTGACGCATTCATGTTTTTTAAGTGTTTATTTGAACCTTACTTCTATCAAAACTATGGATCTCTTTTTGTTTATGATCCTTAGGATGATTAGATGCATATGTCCACAACAAATCTATTATGAATATGATGGTCATGACAAGTGAAGTGTTGGATGCAACATTTGAAATTGATAGTAAGGTAAATTTCAAAAACTTCAAATTTAATTTATTAAATTTTATTTTGAAATGTAAGATTAACTAAAATACTAGAATTATTTTAATAAAATTTTATAGCCAGAGTTTTCACCCTGCATTTGGTTGTCATCCACCTCTTGATTACACAATAATGTCAGGTCCACAGGTAGGAAATTAGTAAATAAATAATAAATATATACTTACATATGAACATTTTAACCTGATATAAATGGAAATGTTGTAACTTGCAGTGGATGTTGAATAGGTTAATTTTAGGCTTTCTACATCAACACCTACTAGTCAAAGTTGTCATCAAACTTTCACATAGGTAACCTTGTCTATTTTCAATCTTTAATAGTTTGTAAAATAATGATAGATATTGGTAGTTGAATAATGATGTTTAATTTTAAGATACAAACATTGAATACTTTTCTAGTATTCGTACCACAGTGGAGAATGGGGAAGGTATAACAATATTGTCTTCAATGTCTTTGATAGAGGTATGAACCAAATTTGTAAATTTGACATTATATTTTTTGTTTTATATGTTTATTATTGAAAAATTGATACATTAGTAGTTTGATTTCTATGTTGATGCTTGCCACAAGGATTTACAACTCTATACTATGAACATGCCCCTGTTGTGGATGAAGTTGCAAAAATCAATTGGGAAAGATTATTAGTATGTCCTAAGTGATTTATTTTTTCATATTTTGATTTGCATAATTTAGTTTATGCAATTTAATTTGTATACTATTTATTGTTTTAGTTGGAGGTCCAAATTTTTTTTAGAGAGGAGGTTGAACTAGTGAACCTTGGAAAACAACCATTATTGCATGTATCCCCCCCTACTCGACATTCAAAGGTAGCTTGTGATCTCTTTCCTTCCTCTAGAGTGAAGTGACTACATCAAGGCCCTATTTTGTATTCATATATATGACATTTTTGTACATATATTTATATCGCAGGTTTGTAACATTATATGCCTATACAACTTTTTTGTAAGCCGATATGGTTTTATTATACATATATTATACTTTGACTAACATATAACACTGTATGCTTATATTGTTTTATTTGTACATATATTATACTTTGACTGACATATCAAATTGTATGTCTATATGAATTTTTGGTCATTATAATCTATTTTACCAATGTATTTTATATATAATTAACTGAATAATTACATAATTAAAATGGTATACATGGACGAGTCCTAAAGAATGACCACTAGAAAAGTAAAGAAATAGAGAATGAGAGGACATCACTATAGGTGATACACAATGATAGAATATAAATAATGAACATCTAAGAATTCTAGAGTGTTCGCGTAAAAGCACGAAGGTGTGTTGCACTTTAGGCTAACTTTGAAAGTTAGACCGAGTATGTTTCGACTGATAGGGTTTCAGCCCATTCTGTTTTGGCTGAAGACACATGCACCACCTGGCGCTTGCGTGACACACAAGTGGTAGGGGGTTTCGGTCGAACGCCCCCAAATATATAGATTATGGGGATTTGTTAGCCCCTCATTTTCACATTCTAAAATTGGTGGAGAGATAGAGGGGCTTATAGGGAGGCTCGAACGAAACTAGGTCAGCCCCCTATTTTTTTTTATATAGTTTTTAATGTTTTTTTTGGTATAATATGTATAGTTAGTTCATTTTTTTTGTATAATAATTATTTTTAAGTACGTAAATTATTATAATACTCAATTTTGTAAACCAAAATAAAAACTATTAACCCTAAAATAATTATTATATATAAACAAAACCACAATAAAGAACAAGTATCCCCTATAATGGATTTATGACAATTTTCACACATTGTTGTGCCAATAAAATTTGTAGGAAAACTTTAAGTTTAATTTTTTTGTCACAAAAATCTACTATCTAGGCGACATTATTTCGTGTAGGAATCCACATTGACTTGGATAACTCAAAGTGTTCTAAGATTGGCTAACTCATGCAACATCACCTAGTTGTTTATATTTATTGGGCTAACAAGTTCTAGATCCTAGGTTTGTTCTTAGATTCTGTCACATTTATAGGACCCTCATTCAAATCATGCAAACTAAATAAAAATTCCCACAGACACCTATAAACTAATGTGCTAAGGAGTTCAAGTAGATTCTCTCCATGTGACATGGAGGGGCTTCCATACTTGTGATAGTTCCATCTAGTGATCAAGGAAAAAAAGAGGAACCTGACAATAGTGTAATAGACTACCTCAAGATACCTCTAGTTCATGTCATCATTATAGTGTGGAATTTATATGACTATATTATTTTTGACTAGAAAACTCTTTACTTATGTACTTCTACAAGTTGATATTCTTTGTTAGGATATATCTTGGAAATAAAGGTAAAACCAATAAATTATTAGGCCATTATAAACGAGTCAACTCCTAAAATTATAATAGGTATTTAATCTCAAGACATGATAGTTTGGAAGATCCATTTTCCCCCTTATATATAGACATTACTAGGTAGGGTGAACCCCTTTATTCTAATAAGCCAACACATGCAAATATTAAGACTAAGCATAAATGTACATGAAAGTTTATAATATTTAAATTACATGCATGTGAATGTAATTTGAAATTAGGTTATTTTTTTGTTGAAATTAATTATGATGAAAATTTTAATTGAGATGCAAATTATGTGATATGATATTTTGGTGTTTAATGTTTAAAATTAAAATGCTAATTATTTAATATGATATGTTGGTGTTTAATGTTTAATTGAAATGCAAATTATGTGATATGATATGTTGGTGTGTAATGCTTTCATATAACTTACAATGATTCATTTTGTTTACACGTATGCACATGTGCATGTATGAACTTATTTTTTAATTCTATTTTTATTTGTGTATGTATATATGCAGATCTTCATATATATCTTTCCATATATATTGTCCACAGTTCACATGGCATCTCTAGGTTCAGATCCTCATGGATCTTCACACAGTATCCACCTAGATAGCGAGGCTCATGCCAATCACGAGTCATCTCACCATACTCCCCAGGGAAGGGAGAATGTGCACCAACAGACTACTCCGAGATCGCAAGCCGCTCTAGCACATCTAGAGAGGACGTTGCAAAGCACTGCTGTCCTTCCCAATTGGGAAAATCTATCATCAATTAGATTTGAGTTGATGCATATGATTGACTTTTTAAAATCATACAATCCATATGCTGACCCTTTTATTAATGTATTTTATGCCTCTCTATCCCATAGTGTAAACGACAACTTTAAGTGGAGACAAGTTGATATAGAGGTTCATTAGAGAATGTGAAATCCATGTTCCCATATTACGAGGAGAAGGAAAAATTAGGGCATATCAGGTCACTAAGTGTAGAGATGATATTGTTGCATCATTTTTATACCCTATATGGTTGGCGACACATCACATGTGGCTGCAGAAGGATGAACTACCATTATATTTCTGCAAACAATTGTATACAGAATTTCATTTGGGTTGGGATGTTGATTACACTGATTTTCCATGATATGTCATGCAGGGAAAGGGGAGGTTTATAGATATATTTATATGCTCTATTGATGATTCACGACTGCCCCTAGTAAGAGGGAATTGGTAGCTCAAAACCTTTTGGTTCTTCCAAAAGGTTTGGAAATAGCCACTGGTGCTGGAGATATTACAGCGGAGGACACACAACTTGGGATGTATTCCAACATTGCCACCATTGCGAGTCAGGTTGACAAGATCTCATCTGATTGCATGGGCATATATATGTTGTATTCTCATACCAACCCTACATTTCATCCTTTTGATCCCTTTTATGATGCACAGATCCGTTTTGAGTTACCTACAGGTGATGAAATTGCACGGGTACCTAAGGGTAGTCTGCGCGAGATGACCTCCAATTTATCAAGTGATCTCACAAATGCTTAAGAGGCTATATCAATATTACAGGGAGTCACTCCCCAGGAGATGCCAACCTTCATTAGATAGGTACTTTAGAGACCTTCCACTGGTAGAAGCCGCTAATTTGGAGATGCAGAGCCTGGTAGTTCAGGGCAGGAGGATATTTTGATATGTCCTATGACTCCTCTAGTCCACCGTACACCTCCTCCACAATTGCCAAGAGATCACACATGAGATTTTTCTACTCTACTTATGGATGAGGGTATTGATCCTAATGTAGTGTCATTACACTCTTCTGAGTTATCTAACATCAGATGTGCGTTCCAGGAGAGAAATAAGGTAAGAAACCAAAATTTGGTTAAAAATGGTTTAATTGTATATATAGATCTAGACAGAGATTACTACATATAGTTTTCAAATCAATTGATTTTGTACATATTTTTTGAATTTTATATAATGCAATATTTTATGACAGGTGCTGCATATGGAGATTTGGAGGCACCTGCTAATCCTATTCACCAGGATGCACAAGTAAATATATATATATATTAATTTAATTTAATTTTTTACATGATGTGAGTATGAATAGTAATTTTTTAACATGTCATTTTTGTATGTAATGTAGGCCCCCTGAGGAGGTGGTGGATCGAAGGAGGGATCAAATCATGGCCCGATGAGCTAGGGATATTACTTGTTAGATGCTTGTGGACATTTCTAGATGATACATTATTATACATGTTGTGGACATTTCTCTGATACATTTCTATATTTATATTTTGGACATTTCTCTGCTACATTGTTATACATGTTGTGGACATTTTTATACATGTTGCACAAACATTTATTTGATACATTTTTATACACGTTGTGGACATTTTTATACATTTACACATGATACATTAGATGGATATTACATGTAACATTGTTATACATTTCTAGATGATACATCATTATACATGTTGTGGACATTTCTCTGATACATTTATATACTTATGTTCTATATAAGTAAGGCAAGTACACATATAACACATGGCATATAAATACATGTAAGAAATATAAGTAAGCAATATAAACCTTGTAACACACGTAAGCAATATAAGCAAGAAATATAAGTAGCACATGTAAGCAATATAAGTAACACATGGCATATAAGTAATGACATATTTAACAACAATATAAGTAACACATGGAATATAAGTAATGACATATCTAAGCAATATAAGTAACACATGGCATATAGGTAATACATGTAAGCAATATAAGTAACACATGTAAAAATATAAGTAACACATGGCATATAAGTAATGGCATATTTAAAAGCAATATAAGTAACACATGACATATAAGTAATGACATATTTAAGCAATATAAGTAACACATGGCATATAAGTAATGATATATTTAAAGCAATATAAGTTACAGATAAGCATATAAGCATATAAGTAAGGCAAGTACACATGTAACACATGGCATATAAGTAATACATGTAAGCAATATAAGTAAGAAATATAAGTAACATACATGTACAAGCAATATAAGTGACACATGGCATATAAGTAATGACATATTTAAAATCAATATAAGTGACATATACAAGTAATTTGACATATAAGCATATTTATGCATTATATACGTAGTCACGATGTCCTAAGAGGATGTAACTTATCACGATGTCTTAAGGGGATATGAAGATAGTCTTAAGGGGATGTCTTAAGGCATGATGTCTTAAGTGGATGTCTTAAGGAGATGTAACTTGTCACGATGTCTTAAGGCGATATGAAGCTAGTCTTAAGGGGGTGTCTTAAGGGGATGTCTTAAGGGGATGTAAGTAATATATAAATAATATAAATAATTACATTTGACCCTTCAAAGCATACATTCGAACCTTCAAAGCATACATTTATAAGCATATATCAAAACAATTGAACCTTCAAATCATACATGTGTATAAGCCATGTAATTAAACATGTATAAGAAGTATACAAGCATACATAAACTCCATATATCAAAACATTTGAACCTTAAAAGCATACATGTATCTCTAGTTCAAATATGAAAGTATAAGCCATAATTATATATCAAAACATTTGATCCAAATTTATTTATATACCACTCATAAAACTCAAACTATATAGTAGTTCATTGTATCTCTTGTTCAAAGATGAAAGTATAAGACATAATTAAACAAGTTTCTAAGCCTAAGACTTTGATACATATAGTCTAGATCCTCTCTATCTTTTATTATCTCGAAAAGTTTTTCATTTTCTTCAATAGGAAACCTCCACTTTTGGTTGCCACATCCTTTTTTGGCATTGTCTCAAATTGCAACCTTTTCGCTATAACCAAGTGACTGTAATGTAGAACTTTTGGCCAGGTGTGTAATCAATAAATTGAGCACCAATATTGTATATATTTGCTTGCTGATAATAGGTGCCTTCAATAATAAATGAGTAGGATACTCTTGTCCATCACTATCTACAATTATTTCTGGCAATTTGTATTTTGCTTTCATACATCTTAGTAGATAATAATCTACTCCTTCTGTATTCTCAAGATCCACAACCACAAAAAAAATATCAAATATAAAGAAATTATCTCATAAATTAGAAACAAAAGGAAGATAAAATATAAACATCACTTGTCAAATTAAAATTAAATAAAAGATAAATAATGCATACACACACAAACGTGTAACAACTAAATCAGAAACACGTTCATTTCATAATCACTGAATATATAGGATCATGACTATCTATGTCATTGTCATCATCTTCATAAGGATACATTCTGATCAAGTGTTTCATTTGCCATTGTGCAACATATTCACTTGCAATATTCTCACATTGACTATTTGCATTGTTTTCAATACAATTGGTGCAAAAGCATGATTTTTCTCTTACTTGAATCAATGAAGGCTTGTTGTTTCTTATAGTCATCACTTGATGTAAAATTCTAATACCAACAACTGATTGACAATTGTAAGGATTAGATCAATCAATATCTGTTAAATATACATGTTCAATGAGATTCAAGCATATTTTTAGATCAATGTAAAATTTACATGTTATAAAAGTGAAATGCATATCTTCAATTATAAATTTTAAAAGAATGTAAACACAAGATTTTACCTTTGACTTCCCAAAAATAACATTTTTTGTTTTTTGTGTCACGACTAGCGAAATGACTTCGGCGTCATTCAACAATTTCCTTTGAATTATCTATGTTATTACCTACATAATAAATATCTAACTATTAGTTTAAAGCAAACAAAGAAGATCCATATATATATATACCTTGTGCAAATTAAATTAAGAAATAGATATAAAAATTATGTATTGAATATGATTTGTACCTGCAAGTTCATGTTGGTGAAGTGCATGCTTCACACATGCTCCCGCTCCATCGTGCTATCCTTTCCCATGTCCACTTTCAAAAAATTTCCAAAGAAACTTAATGTCGCATCTTGCATGTTTCATGGATAGCCAATTAAAGGCTTTGGATAACTTAAATTATCTTGTAATTACAAATAAAATCAAAACCAATTACAAAAACATTTAAATCAAGAATTTAAATATATACACATGTACTTTCTCTGGAATTAGATTAAAAGTAAATAATAACTTAAAAATGTTGAATGGAAATCAATTTCAAAATTTATGTACTTACCAGCACAACCACCAAACCAAATCTAGTGTTGTGAAGCATGTATCCCACGATTCTGAAGATCCTAAAAAAATTCTAAAACAGTTGGCTGCATGGCTCCTATCATGAACCTTATCATCACTGATATAGAAATGAACCTCCTTGATGATAATGCGATCATTTGGATCATTAATTTATAAACCATCCAAATCAAATTGTGCGTGTCTATATATCACTTGCACAAATATTGCTACCTGATCAAAATGATAATAATGAGCCTAAATTTGTGATTGAGAGGCAAATGTATAGTTCTCAGAGAAATCTACAATTAAAAGAATACAAATAGGTGGAAATTTGTTTTTAGAATCATGAAACTATTTAGCTTGCCATCGTGCACCATGACAATGTTCGATATGTCGATAAATCATAGTATGGAATCTGTTCATAAATTCAAGGTAGGGCAATTCACTCTCCTTCAATGCAATTTTTTTGGATTCATCTCCTATCTTAGTTCGATATGTCTCATACTCAAATCTCTTCTACAAAAATGTCGTTGTAACATCAATATTATCAATTTGCCATGGAAATTTTTTCAAATCTCCACAATCAACACATGCATTTTTTATGCACTGTACATTGAACTTATCTAAATATTCTTATTTATCACATAAAATAGACTTCACAAATTGTGTCATACTTCTAGGGATGACCATATTTGCATTAAGTACAACCATACATTTTTTTATATGATAGCAAGTATAGATGAAACTCAACATGATTTCTACAACAACAAGTTTCACATACCTTATTTATGCGTACAAAGAAAGTGTGCAACTTTTCAAATATTCTTTGACATATTTTCACATTTGAAAATTCTTGTTTGAATGCTTCAAACAATTGACTCTATGTTGTATCTATAAAATGTTTTGGGTGTTCAATTTTCTTACAGGTCTCTTTATCTTTCATCTGTATAGTGTCCCTTCTATTAGAAGAAACATGAGAGTGGCTGGTCCAATATTCAATCACCCGTCTCTTGACATATTAATAAATTCTATCTTTTCGAGGAAGTCTACAAATATATACCCAATTCTTTTCAATGTTTTCATCTAGAATATTTCTCATCCTGATATACCTTTCAACAGTTCTTCTAGATACATTCATTAATTTAGAAATTGCTTGAACTTGTCTTCTATGTGACAACCTCTTACTATAAATTGTAGTCATCAAAACTCTGCATGCAACACTTAAATCAAATCCTTGACTTGTCTTATTAATAACGTTCAATGCATCTTACAAATTTTCAACTATTGTTTCTTTTACATGACCTCCTAAGCTTTTCCTGTTATCAAACATTAACAACTCCAAAATAGGAGCCATTTTTTTTTTCCTGAATAACTTGGCAAATAATTGTGCTCTTCCAACCACAAATTTATTCTCAAAATATTTCTCCCACATGTTTTTACAATTTAATTTAATTGTGCTTTTAGGTACCATGTTTTCAGATGAGATTTGACTGAAAAGATAATCCTCATTCATCTCCATCAAAGTTTATATGCTTTTTGAAATGTGTCTACCTTAACTACTATCAATTTGTTACCCTACTTGAGTTGCATCGTCTTGAACATCAACATGATCTTCGTGAACATGAACAAGTTCCTCTTGATTTTATTTTGTATGACCTTTCATTTTGTCATTCCTAATTTGATCATACTTTTTTTCTCTGGTCCTTTTCTTCCCCATTGTATAAAGTATTTAAATTCAACTTCCAAATAATTGCTTTCAATAGTCCTTTACAAAAAATGGTTTCAATACTCCTTCACAAAAAAATGCTTTAATGCTCCTTAAAAAAATCTACTGCTTCAATTGGAAGAAATATAATTAAGTAATGTAAAATGTTATTTTTTTATTTTTAAAATAAAAAAAAACTTTTATTTATACCAATCCAAGAGGGCAATTGCTTGGACGCGACTGCTCCCGGGTCGGCCTTTACCCGTAAGGATTCAACCGAGTAGATTTCGGTCAAATCCTATTTGACAGAGTAGATTTCAGTCGAATCCTATTCGACCGAAACAACTTCATCCGAATCCTCTTTTGTGGCATGCCATGTAGTAGCCACATCACCAAAAAAAGGAAAATCATAGAAGTTTTGCCTTCTGCATCTGATTTCTTCATCAAAACTCCACTTGCTGAAAAAACTAAAAATACCCTAGGTATATGCACAAAGATGGGGGACCAAAAAGATGCCTTTTTTTTGGTCCCCCAAAAGAAATAGGGTGTATGTCCTATAGCATGCACAGGCTGTAGGGCGCATGCATTATGAATTTGATTTCCTGATCCTAAGGCTTGGGAAATCAAAGCCAATAACGCATGCACACTATAGTGCATATGCACTATGTAAACCTTAAGAAAAGGCTTAAGAGAGGGTGGGAAAAATCCCAACAGGCCCTGCCAGACCAATTCCAACACTAGGTCAATAGATAAAATGTAATATTTAAGTATAAGTTACATACTCTTCCTTTCTTATGCTTAAGTTACATTATGTATATACTTTCAGGATGTTTGAGAGTGGTTTCAGCTTCATATGAGTTAAGATAAAGATTCTATATTTTGAGGGTTTTTAGCCAAATTTTAGATTTAGCCAAATTTTAGGAATCAACACATTGTCTTCAACATGATTCTCAGTGGGCTATTTATTATAACCTTAAGCCCTTGACTTGTGCATGATCATTTAAGGATCATTTATCATTGTATTGTTTATGCTATGGTTAGTTTGGTAATTGACATGTATGTTTAACCTTGTTAGGAGAGAGAGAGAGAGAGAGAGAGAGAGAGAGAGAGAGAGAGAGAGAGAGAGAGCG
>MU226578.1:3411410-3448239 GCA_018584345.1 Thuja plicata | reverse complement strand
AATTTTGCTCTCCCATTTTGAGTAAACATCTGAGTTCTTCTTTTTCATATTTCTGCTTCTACTTTGTATCAGGTTCTTGCATGCAGGTATTCGGGGTCTGTGGATTTGCATGTTAGCAATTTCTACAATGACACCTTACCATACATCTTAGTGGTATTAAAGGGTCCTAAGATTTCATAAGGGGTTTTAGGACACATTAATGTGTCATAGAACCCCTTAAGACCTCTTATGACCCCTTACCATACATTAGTGTATGGTAAGGGGTCCTAAGGGGTGTTAGAGAGTGTTAGGAAATCGTAATGTGTCCCAGGACCTGTTAACAATCCTTACAATATCTAAGATGTAGAGAGAGGGGTCCTAGGACACAATAATGTGTTCTAGGACCCTTTTTGACCCTTAGGACCCCTTACCATACATCTTAGGTTTTGTAAAGGGTCTTAAGGGGTCATAATGGGTTCTAGGACACGTTAATGTGTCATATGACCCCTTAAGATCACTTACGAGCCCTTAGGACTCCTTAAAATTAATTAGTGTATGGTAAGGGGTACTAAGGGGTTGTAGGGCTTCTAAGGTTTCTTAGAACACATTGATGTGTCCTACGACCCCTTAACAACCCTTATGACCCCTAATATGTAGAGAGAGGGATCTTCAAGGGTACTAAGAGGTCATAAGGGGTTGTAGGACACATTAATATTTTCTAGGACCCCTTATGACCCCTTATGACCCCTTATCATACATCTTAGGGTTTTTTAAAGGGTTGTAAGGGCTCACACCAGATCCTACAACATATTAATGTGTCTTAGGACCCCTTAAGACCCCTTAAAACCCCTTCTAAGACCCCTTAACATTTGTTAATGTATGGTAAGGGGATTAAGAGGTCATAAGGGGTCTAAGGTCTCTTGAGACACATTAATATGTGGACTATGACCCCTTTAAAACCCTTATGACCCATAATATGTAGAGAGAGGCATCTTAAAGGTCCATAAGGGGTCTTAGGACACATTAATGTGTCCTAGTACCCCTTATGACCCCTTACAACACCTTACCATACATCTTAGGGGTATTAAAGGGTACTAAGGGGTCAAAAGAGGTTCTAGGAAACATTAATGTGTCCTAGAACCCCTTAAGACCCCTGTTGACCCCTTACCATACATTAATGTATGGTAAAGGTTCCTAAGGAGTGTTAGAGAGTGTTAGGACATAGTAATGTGTCCTAGGACCCGTTAAAAACCCTTACAATACCTAAGATGTAGAGAGAGGGGTCCTAGGACACATTAATGTGTTCTAGGACCCCTTTTGACCCTTAAGACATTTTAGGATCCATTAATATACATCTTAGGGGTCGTAAAGGGTCCTAATGGGTTCTAGGACATGTTAATGTGTCGTATGACCCCTTAAGACCACTTACGAGCCCTTAGGAATACTTAAAATTAATTAGTATATGGTAAGGGGTCCTAAGGGGTCGTAGGGCTTCTAAGGGTTCTTAGGACACATTAATGTGTCCTACGACCCCTTAACGACCCTTACGACCCCTAAGATGTAGAGAGATGGATCTTAAAGGGTCATAGGGGGTTTTAGAAAATATTAATGTGTTCTAGGACCCCTTATGACCCCTTATCATACATCTTAGGGGATCTCAAAGGGTCATAAGGGGTCTTAACAGATCCTACAACACATTAATGTGTCTTAGGACCCCTTAAGACCCCTTCTAAGACCCCTTAAAATTTGTTAGTATATGGTAAGGGGTCTTAAGGGCTCTAAGGTGTCCTAAGACACATTAATGTGTGGATCATGACCCTTTAAAAACCCTTACGACCATAAGATGTAGACAGAGGGGTCTTAAAGGGTCATAAGGGGTCTTAGGTCACATTAATGTGTCCTAGGACCCCTTATGACCCCTTAGGACACATTAGGACACCTTACCATAAATCTTAGGGGAATTAAAGGGTCCTAAGGGGTCAAAAGAGGTTCTAGAGCACATTAATGTGTCTTAGAACCTCTTAAGACCCCTTCTCATAAGTTAGTGTATGGTAAGGGGTCCTAAGCAGCGTTAGGGAGTAATATGACTTAGTAATGTATCCTAGGACCTGTTAACAACCCTTACAACGCCTAATATGTATAGAGATGGGTCCTAAAGGGTAATAAGGGGTCCTAGGACATATTAAAGTGTCCTAGGACCCCTTTACCTACATCTTAGGGATGTTAAATGGGAATAAAGGGTCATTATGGGTTATAGGACCCCTTATGACCCCTTAGGACCAATTATCATACATCTTAAGGGTCCTAAAAGGTCGTAAGGGGTCATAAGGGGTCCTATGACACATTAATGTGTCTTAAGACCCCTTACAACCCCTTAGGACACATTATCATTCACTAGTGTATGGTAAGGTGTCTGAATGGGTTGTAAGGGGTCTAAGTCATCCTAGGATGCATTAAAGTGTCATAAGACACCTTAACAACACTTATGACTCTTAAGATGTAGAGAGAGGGGTATTCAAGGGTCCTAAAGGGTTAGAAGGGGTCCTAGGACACATTAATGTGTCCTACGACCCCTTTTGACCCTTAGGAAACCTTAGGACCCATTACCATAACTCTTAAGGGCCATAAAGGCTCTTAAGGGGTCATAAGGGGTTCTAAGACACATTAATGTGTCCTAGGATCCCTTAAGACTACTTACAAACTCTTAGGGCCCCTTACCATTCATTAGTGTATGGTAAGGGGTCATAAGGGGTATAAGGGGTCATAGGGAAGATTAATGTGAGGACCCCTTAACAACCCTTATGACCCATAAGATGTAGAGAGAGGGGTCTTCAATGGTCATAATGGGTGACAAGGGCTCTTAGGACACATTAATATGTCCTAAAACTCCTTATGACCTCTTAGGACACTTTACAACTCCTTATTATACATCTTAGGGATCTTAAAGTGTCCTAAGGGGTCATAAGGGGTTATAAGACACATTAATGTGTCCTAGAACACCTTAATGTGTCCTAGAACACCTTAATGTGTCCTAGAATACCTTAAGACCCCTTACGACTTCTTACCATACATTAGTGTATGGTAAGGGGTCCTAAGGGGTTTTAAGAGGTCCTAGGACACGACGCTGTGTTCTAGGTCAAGTTAACAACCCTTATGACACCTAAGATCTAGAGAGAGGATTCCTAAAGGGTTAACTATCTAACCATATAATTTATTTTTAATTCTCATTATGTTAAGCTTTTCATCTCTAATTTGTTTTGTAAGTATGTTTGATTTTTGTTAAAAACCAATGTGTATACATTTGGGCTTATATTCTGGCTCGTTCATCAAATTTTGAAGCAAATTACATTTTAAAAAACTAGACTCCATTCTACACACTTCAAAATTTTTTTTTTGATTTTTGATTAGTTTTCAATGATTTCTAGGGGGAACACAAAGATTTCACGTTTTCAGGATGTGTCCACTTCAAAAAATTGTAAAAAATCATACTTTCATCAAAAAATTAATAGAAAAATCCAGGATAAACTAGGTAGTGTTAGATAATTTCTCACCAGAGCGATTAAAAAATTAAAATAAAAAAGTTAACATTTTAGGGGGAGCACACCAGACGCTATGTTATGTTTTTCACAAAAAATAGGACCACTTTTTGTGCTCCCCCTTTTTGAGGGCTTTAATCTCCACAATTTCTAAAATAAATTAGTAGTTTAGAAACTATATTCGGAGTAGAAGAACTCTTGATTTTGTCACATTTTGAATTTTTGAGTGCAGCTATCCTCAAAATCTCGTTGAAGTTCAGAGTTTGCTGATTTCAATAAAAAAGTGGCATCTTATACCCCCTTTTTGGTCCCCCATCTTTGTGCACTTACCCCCCTTTTGTACGGCTCAGAGTCAGGAATATGGTGGTATAATTTTTTTACTATTTTGATTTGAACTACTATATTAAATTTATAAAATACTACAAGTAGGGATATTAACTTATGAGAAGACGTTGATTCATAAAAAGAAGAAAAATAGTAAAACATATTATAAAAATTTAAAAGTTATATATAACACTAGAGGAGAGAGCCCCCTTCAAGAATATGTAATTTGTTTTTAAATTGGTGTAGCTTTGATAGGGGAAATATGGTGGGAGACAAAAACTGTCAATTTCGGGTAAGTTCAACTTTGATTAGTTATAACGGATAAACTATACATCGAAAACTAATTTATATCGAATAAATATTATTTACATATAGTTTTTTGGTGGGAGGTAGACCCCCTAATTTGTAGCATTTTACAACAATTAAAAATTAGACGTAAAATAAATAAATATATATCAATAATTGTACAATTCTTTTAAATAATAGGCATAAACTTCGTCCAATTTTACACATTTAACCAGTTTACATCATCTTCAAATTCTAAATAGAAATCTCACTTTTATGTCGTTAAAGTTGAACAATTTTGGTGTTGTTAACCTTTTCCTTTATAGAAGTGTGACACAATACTGTGCTTTTACCTGTTCACACTAGGCTAGTATTATTCTTATTTACATTTATTTAACCACTCTACTTTCTTAAGCACAATTATGTAGCTGTTTCGTTCAAAAATATATATCTATCTTTTGCAGTTGATTGGAACTCATCTAGTTTAGTTTAAGTTATATCTTATCTATTATCCTTTTTTTTTTACTTATCTTCCACCTATCATGCTACATAAGATTAAGTTAGCTCCCACCTAGTATATGCTAGTTCAACAATAGTTAGGTTTGATCTTATAATGTTAAATTAGAATTAGTTAATTTCTATCTCAATATATTGATTAGCTTCACCTTTACTCCATATAATATTGGTATCCTTTTTACTATATAATTGATGCAAGAATTGTGACTAATCATTCATTCAATTTATGAAGTTGGGTGTCTATTATTTCTCCTTGTTCTTATTATCTTGCATGATAGACCTAGGTGCAAGGTTACACCACTTTATTATCTAGGTTTATCTTTTTATTTGTCTTTTGTCTTTTTCCTTTTTCTATCCCATTTGGACACCCATAAAGTTATATCTAGGTTTTCCTTTTGCTTTGTCTTATTTAGTTACCCATAGATTTGATAATTTATGTTCAAGCATTAAGCTCAAAATAATTGAAATATCATGTATAAGCCTAAAGATCAAGATTTGCTAACTATTATGCTCAAAACATCAAGTTATTTTTTAAATAAACATGCGGGGTTTCCAAGCATATGTGGTTTCGTTCTATCATTAATGAATTTTAAAGAATATTTGGTCATATGTAAATTATTTTTACATCTTTAATTGTATATGTAACCTAATAGTATTTTTGATTGATAGATCTCTACAATTGACACCTACCCTATTACTAGTTTAGCTTTAGTTAGTTTCCACTAATTACCTTGCATTGACTTCCTTTATATTACCCTATATAAACATGAACCATTTATACTATCTAAATGATGATTTAGTTAGTTAATTTAATCATGCAATAAATCAATGAAGTTGTCTATGTATTATTGTTCTATGTTTCTATTTTCTTGTGCATAAATATAAATGGAAGGTGTGTTGATTTAATAATTTGTAAGCTATTATAATACCTTTCCATTCATAATGATTAAGTGAATGATGATGGTGTGTGAATCGGTAGTTATATGATAGGCTTCAACTAAAAAGGGGTCTAATACCTTAAAGGTTTATTGACTACTACCCTAGTATTATCCACTATCATCTCAACCATGAAAGTCATATGACACTAATTATCATTCCATTTGGAACTCCAATACTCATGAAATTACCCTGAAAGAAAGTTGAAAAGTTTCTTTAGGTTTGTATACGATTACTAAAAAAGGCAATGATGGATATATTCATGAAAAACCAGAGTTTCAAAGTGTTGACAATTGTCATAACCATGCAATCTTATTCTCTACAAAATAAAACGTGCAACCTTCCATCCATGCAGCTGAGTAGACAATTGATGAATGCCAAAGTATTGAGGCCATTCCATTCATTGCGAGGCTGGAGTCCAAATTAATAAGAGCATTGAATGATTTTATTTGGTCTGTGCAAGTATGTTGCATGATTTTTGGGACTGAATTTGAAGGAACCTGTCAAACTAGCAACTATTAATTTCAGTTTATGTGTGCTTTCGCCCATTTGTTCACATAATTATTGAATTAAAATAAAGGTTTCCAAGCTTGTTGATGAAAAGGAGCCATAAGGTAGTTTTTGTACATATATATGTGTTTGGATTCCTACATGGTTTGAAAAATAACTGAAATTCTTTCATTGGTCGTTAGTTTTATTAAAAGTTATGCGGACATGACCATTGAGCCATTTAATTTTGTAATTTATTTTAGCATATTATTATTTTTTTATTTAATTTTATCTTAATTATAATCTATATAAAGTACCATGAGTGATATCAAGATATTTAATATTTAATATATGTTTATTTTAATAATATTATATAATAAATATAATATAATATTAAATACAATTTAGTTGGTATGGTAATAATTGAAAATAAACATATAACATATAATAATATTTTAATTATATAGATTTTTATATAGATTTTTTTTTTATGAATAGGTCTTTTCATTAAAGTTTATAATAAAAATTCACTACTCACAAAAAAAGTTCGGGGATATGAAATCACTCTACGAGTTTCAGATGAGCCTAGCCCAGATACCAGAAGCAACAAAAAACATGCGGGTAGAGCCCAAAAACTAGGACTGCATTAAGCGACTAGAGCAGTACCAACTGAGATAGGAGGATCACGGTCATCCCTTTTACCCCATACATCAGTGAGATCCTCTGCATCTTTCCTAGTTGGAGAAATGGCCAAATCTAACCTCGAAAGCCACTTGGAAGAATTGGCCCATCCAGAATCACCGCCAACATCCGACCAGCTAGAGCCACTTGGCTCGACAAGAGAAATACTACCAGTCAGCCAAGCTTGAGTTGAACCACCACGAGGTGGAGAAGATGAGTGGCGCCTCCGAAAATCTCTTCCTCCACCAGAGGGACAATGAGGGGCCTGGGAACACAACGTCTGAGAGTGGCGGTTGGAGGAATTGCAACCACACCGACGCCCACAGGACGCAAATTTGTCACCAGAAACATAAATATCTGGTGGAACTCTAACAACCGTACAAGGGGCATTACCCCAATGCTGAAGTAACTCTTGTAAGTGGGACACTTCAAAGGCCACTTTATTGGCTTGCACCTGAATCTATAGAATAACATTATTACATATACATGCTTTAGTGTACTTTGAAACATTTATATCAAGAAAGTTGTGAGTAAACAATACAACAATTCTATCCTTCCAAAGAGTGAAGAGGATTTCCATCCTGAAAGCATGTCATATTTGCAAAACATTGAAGGAATCCTAGGAGAATCTCCTACCAAGATCATATGCCAGGAGAAGGGCTCATTCCTAAACGACCGAAAGAAATCGTGAATCCAAGTCCAATATTGTTGGGCTCTTCTACAATACTAGAAGATACGAATGAAAATCTCAGGCTGCCCACAAAAAAGGCACCGAGGATCCAGCACACTTAGATGTCGAAGCCTAGACCCCAAGGGCAAGCCTTGGAAAAGAATACACTAGGTGAAGGGAGCCTTGGGTTCCACGATAGCAGACCAGACCGTGAGAAATATGTGGTGCCAAGATTTCTAAGAAGATTGCAAATGCCAACGCTGGTCGAAGGTGGTAATCATAGGCAGTTGGGGAACACGCCAATGATAACACATCTTAGGCTTGTAGTTACAAAATGAAGTACACGAAAACCACTGCCAGTCTTTCCACCATGGCTTGCCAAAATGAATGCCAAGCTTGTGAAGCATATTCAAAGGCAGTTTTGAGACCAAGTCAAAAGTCTGTTGATCGGGGTGAGAAAGATGAAACTGGGCCTGCATATCTTCATAGGAACAAAGATTCATAGTAGCACGAGAAAACAAATCTCGTAGAGTGAGGATGCCATGTTTAAGAAAATGCAAAACACGAATCCATGGGATTTTAGCCAAAGGAAGTCCCTGTGATTGAATTAACATAGACCACCAAATGTTGTGTTGGTTGAATGAGAGGTCATCACAAACAATGACCCCATCCCAACGAAGCCAAGGTTTGAGAGCCTCCCAAGAATGCCAGATGCTTTTGGCAGCGAAAGTTCCTTGGATCTGGATTGCTTCTCTCATTACCATAAGGGTTTGAAATCCAATCTCTTTCCAAGTGGGTCTGTGAACAGGATGCCTAGACAAAATACAATTCCTGAGAAGAATCTTCCAGGCTTCATTGCCAGAAATGGATCTGATAACCCATTTAGCACACAAGGCCAAGCCTTTCTTCTGGGTAGAAAGAAGGCCTAAGCCTCCAGATTCCCTAGGAAGACAACAATATTCCCAGGCAACTCTATGAAATCTATGGTGATCAACCCCAAAGGCCCATAAAAAATCATGCACAAGATTTTTGAGTTAATTGGAAGAGGATTTTGAAGGAGCCCAACATGAGGAATAATACACATGAGTGGCACCCAGAACATTAGAGAAAATTTGGAATTTACTAGCAAAAGAAAGCGGCTTGGTAATCCACTAGGCCAAATTTTTCTCTATTTGAGGAAGAATCACACTCCAAAGATCCATAGGAGAACCTTGGAAGGAAAAGGGAATTCTGAGAAAAAATAATATTTTCCCATGCTAAATCCATTTCCACCCATATTGAAGAATCCAAGGTGGAACCGAAAGAAAGGACTATCTATAACATTGGGTTTTATGCCACTAAATGGCTGAACCAAAGCTTGAAAAAAAGGGTCAAGACATTGGAGAGTTGCCTGAACATTCTCCTCGTCCTCAATCAAAGTGAGGAAAGAAACATCTACAAAATTACCATTGACAAGTTGAGAAGGTGACTTAGGAAGGAAAATTTCCACGACATGGCTATAAGAGATAGTTGAGGCAAAAATATAACTAAACCCCTCGACCGCAAGAACATACAAATAAGGAGCCAAAGGAAATCCCTAGTGGATGGATCTAAAGAGGCCAAAAGCTGAGGATTGGCATTTGTTTATGGTGATGCAATAAGAAGCATCCCCAAAGAGCATTTGAAAAAATTGAATAAATCTGGGCCTAAGTCCAAGAGACTTAAGCATCACAAGAATGAAAGGCCATTCAATGCGATCATAAGCCTTGGCAATATTGATTTGAAAAAATATGGCATTCTATTTTGAGTGGCGAGCCCATTCCATGCCTTCCTAGATAGAAATAATATTGTCGAGGATGAATCTTGACTTGATAAAACCAGTCTTCTCAGGCTGAACAATGAGCGACATAATGTGCCTGATTTTGAGACCCAAAGGTTTGGCTATGATCTTATAAGTTACATTAAGAAGAGTGATGGATCTCCTATTAAAAATATCCTTAGGATCTCCTACCTTAGGGATAAATTTAATGTTGCCTTTAATGATAATCTGGCACAATGATTGAGAATGAAAAGCCTCTAGATAGACCTTATGAAGGCCAGGGACAACACATGGCTAGAAGGCTTTATAAAAATCACAAGAGAGCCATCACAACTAGGAGATTTATCATCGGCCATAGAGGATACAACTTCCTTGAGATCCTCAAGAGTAAGCATTTGGTTGTAGAAGAATTTTTTAGAATTTGAAAGCTGAGAAGGAACAACCACAAGGAAATCCTTCAAAACTTGATCTCTGGCAGGGGAATTTTACTGCACAACGAACACCTTCTCATAATGTCTGACAAAGGCTAGAAGGATATCTAGAATCTCAGAGAGCACTGTATGACCTTCCTTAATGTGCTTGATACCTAGAGAAGAAGGGCAAGCCTTCAGAGTGGGAAAAACTCCTTGGAAGATCTGCCACCTACCTTAAGCCAGTGTAATCTGGGATTAATCTAAGCACCTATGGTAGAATGATGATAAAAAAACTACTTTTGGTGTCAAAGATGAGAAAACCTGACTTACAACTTGGAACAAAATGGATTAGAAGCTAGGGCTTCAGTGGCAGCACACAAATCTTTAGTGTTTGTGTCATAAGATCACTGACGATACTTGGAAAACTGGTTGTCATAAATGCGAAGGAACCTTGCAGTACGAGTGATGTTGTCATTGCATCAAGCGATCCAGTCAGTTCGCTGAGTGGGCCTAGGCTCCAAATTATAGACTCTCTAAAAGTGGGCTATAGTGGGTTGATGATGAAGCAATGATGTGTTCAGATAGAACTGCGTCTTGGAAGGACACATTCGATTCATCTGCCACTCAATAGAAAAATTGTTTGGGTAATGATCTGACAAGGTTACATCAACAAGAGGTAAGATAGGTAAATCTTGATTTTTGCAGAAGGAAAAAATGATTGAGCTGTGATCATGGCACGATCCAATCATTTAAAAACTCTATCAGAGCTAGCTCGCTAGTTACACCAAGTGTGCCAGATGCATTGAGGAAGGTGACGAATGATGTTAGGATTAAAAAGACCCAATTTATTTTGCATGTAGTACCAGGCCTCTCATTCTCTAGCTGTCCAACGAAAAGGCAAAATGCCTTCTTTATCTGAAGCCACCTCAACCATATTGAAATGCTCACACATAACCCAAGTAGCAGGTGGCAAAGAGTCAGTCACCCAATGCCACATATGTGATATTTCCACAACATCATTGGGAGCATAAACATTAATGATCCCAAAAGAATGATTTTTGATTGACATAAGGACAAAAATAATTCTCTGCATGAGGTCAGGTTCCATGATCAACATTAGAGGACTACCAACAAGGGAAAATGAGAGTAACAAATCCACCTCGACAAAATCCATACTGGGAAGAAAAAAACAAGGCTATTCGGCCAAATAAAATGACATGCAACAAAAAGCATGAAAATAACAATTTTTACTTCCTGGAGGAATAAAACATCCAAGCCAGAAAAACATTGACAAGTATCCCTAACATAATACTTTTTGGTGAGGTCTGTGAGAACCCTTACATTTCATGAGATGTAATTCATTGATCAATTGCTTGAATTTAATCCTCATCCTTAAGAGAGGAGAAAATATTATGCATGAATTCATATATTATTCAGAAGCTAGGGTAAGCATCCTTGTCTGGGAACACCCGATGCTTCTCAGGACCTTCATCATTAGTATCAACTTGTCTAGAAGGTCTACGAGAGAACCAACGAGAGGATGATTAAGAAACAACCATTGAAGCAGCCTAAGGAGTGCGAACCCACCCAGAGAAAAAAACATTTTTAGCCAAAACATTCCCTTGTTGGCCAGGATTTGACACAGTTGCAACAACTGAGTGATTCTGTGATGACTTTGAAGGAGCTGTGACTTGGGATGATTGTTGAGAAATAAAACCACAAGTTCCTTCGGAGTAAATTCCAGAGGGTGTTTGCCCTTGCGAACCACTATGGTCCAACCTTCATCTTTTTTAGCACCCTCAGAAGGACAAGAAGCAATTTCCTTTGGAGGGAATTTCATTCTAGGAACGACTAAGGGACAATCCCTAATCTTGTGCTCTGAAGATTGACACCTAAAATAGGTCTTAAGTAGATTCAAATAAATCACCTTCTACATGAAACACTAACCATGCACTTTAATATCAATATTCTCTTTGAGGTCACGAGACAAATCAACTTCAACACAAAACCTCTTTTGGGGAAGAGCATGAAAGGAACAGTCGGGTTCCACGCAAACAACTTTGCCAAGGGTTTGAGAAATAGTTTACAGGAATGACCAACAAGGAAAAGGGAAACCCAGATATTCTATCCAGACGGGGACCTTAATATTTTTTTTCATTCGAGACAGTGAAGTCTCGAGACCATGGCTGAAAAAAAGAAATGAGGACATAGAAAACTAGGGCCCATGCTTGAGAATAACCTCAACATGGGTGGGATTGGAAAAGCGAATAAAAAAGAAACCCTTACTGAGATTATGGATGCCATCAAGATGGAGCCCAAGCTTTGGACACCCACTTACGAAGCATGCTTTCAGGTGGAACCCTCCCCACAAAATACCTAGTCAAAGTAAAATTTTCAAGCCAATCACAAGCATTAACAAAATATTCAACAAGAAGAACAACATCAGGAGAGGCCATACCTTGTGAAACACCTTCAGAAAAAACTTTCCAGAGTGCTTGTTAGGAGGAGCCATGAATATTCGTCACCAAAACTTCAACCCCAACATCAATTTCTAGGCTAAAGTTGGTCGGAGCCATATTAAACCCTATTATCCCACAATAAATGCGGTATGAATACAGAAAAAATCCAAGATTCAGACTAACAGTACGACATACCAAACCCTACTAGAGCTCATTCACCAAATCCTATATAGAACTTTAAGTTTGTATATAATATATTATTAATTAATTATTTTAATAATAATATTTTTCTTTATCATATATTAATATTATATTATATATAATTTGTATTAGTATTGATGTTTGAATAAATTTAAGTATTATATTATTATAGTTGTATGTTTTGAAAATGTTTTAATTTGTATGTTAAATTTTTAAACATTAATTTACAATAAAATAAATAATTAAATTTATATTAGGGTGACCCATTTAGAGAAGCGGTCAAAACACTTCACTGGTGAGGTTTCCACCAAGGTTCAAATCCTTGTTGGGACATTGTGCTCACAGGTTTGTACATATGCTGGGATGTGCTCGCATATTTGATTGACTGGATTGTTGTTCGACAATCTTAAATATGACTACCCATTACCGATAAACATAAATAAATTTATATTAACAAATAAATCATTTAAACTTAAAATTATCAAAATATAGATGATTATTTTTTGATGAATAGTGCCCTTTCTATTAATTTATAATATAAAGTACATATTCACAAAAAAGGCCAAGGGATATGGAATCACCCTGTGAGAGTTCACATGGCCAAGCTGAAAATAGTTACAAATATCATCAACTATTCATCAAAAGAAACATGGGCACAACCTAGAGAAATCCACTTTAGCTGGCCAAAGAAATGCCAATCGAGGGGGGATCTTGATCATCTTTTCAGCCCCAAGTGTCAGGACCAGGGGCTTGGATCCAGAACGGACCACCCATCTTCTATCTCTTTCTCATTATCTTCTTCTTCCCTCTTGGAGGGTGAAATTGGAAGGGCCAAGCGAGGAAACTTGGAAGAAGTAGGCCATGAGGTTGCACCTCCAACATCTGGCTAGCTAGAGCCACCAGGTGCCAATAACACAGGAGGAACCATAAGCCAACCAAAAATAGAGCCATGATGTATAGGTGAAGCTGAGGGACACTACCAAGACTCACCACCTTTTCTAGGGGAGCGCCGAGGATCCTGAGACATCAGAGTGTGTGAACGGAGATCGTAGAGTGTGTGAACAAAGACCACAAAGTGTGTGAACGACAAGTGGAAGAGCTGCGACCGCGACAATGCCCGTGGGATGGAGTTCGGCCCCCAGAGGCATAATTTGATGACACTGGAAATTGTTCAAGGGAAATTTCCCCAATGGTGAAGTAATTCCTGAAGGTGGGCCACCTCCAGCACAACTTTGTTGGCCTGCACTTGAATCTACATAAGTACATTATTACATATACATGATTTAGTATACATAGATACATTGATATCCCAAAAAATTTGTTTGAATAGGACGTCTTGATCTTTCCATAAAGTGAATAAAATTTCCACCCTGAAAGCATACCATATCTACGAGTACTTGAAAGGAATCCTATGGGAATCTCCCAACAAAAACATATGGCAAGAAAAAGGCTTTGGCCTAAATGGCCGAAAGAAATCATGATTCTAGCTCCAATAATATTGAGCTATTTTTTAGAACCAAAAAATATGGAGAAAAGACTAAGGGTGCCCACAAAAAGGACACTAGGGTTAGGAAGTCCAAGATGCCTCAGTTTGGAGCTCAAAGGAAAGCCTTGGAAAAGAATACACCAAGCAAAGTGAGAAATTTCGGGCTTAGTAATGGAGGACCAAACAATGAGAAATTTGTGCCTCCAAGCTTTATGGGAAGACTGCAAATGCCAATTTTGGTTAATAATGGTGACCATCAACAGATGGGGAACCAACCAGAGATAACCTATCTTGGGTTTATAACTGGAAAGAGGAGTAGAAGGATACCATTTCTAATCCTTTCACCAAGGCTTGACAAGTTGAAGGGCAAGATTATGAAGCATGTGTGGAGGTAATTTCGGGACAAGGAGGTCATAAGTATGTCGATCTAGGTGAGATAGACAAAATTGGACCTGAAGGTCTTCCCATAATCTGAGACTCACAGTAGCTTTAGAGAATAGATCTTTAGGAATTCTGATGTCATGTTTATGAAAATGAAGAGCACGAACACCCTGAATATTGAGAAGAGGAATCCCCTGGGTATGATACAATGGAAACCACCAAATGTTGTGTTGGTTGAAATAAATCCCATCACAAAAACCATCTCCAACCCAGCGAAGCCAAGACTTAATGGATTCCCAGGCTCTCCAGATTGTTTTGGAAACAAAAGTGCCCTAGATCTAATCTGGGTCTTTCATAACAAGAAGGGTTTGAAAGCCAATCCCTTTCAAGGCAACCCCGTTGACAAGAAATGTAGAAGAGATACAATTCCTAAGAATAATTTTCTAGGCTTCATTACAATTAAGAGCTTTGATAACCCATTTGGCACAAAGAGCCAAACCCCGCTTCTAAGTAGACAAAAGACCAAGTCCTCCAGAGTCCTTGGGAAGGAAACAATACTTCCAAGGACCTCTGTGAAATATATGATGGTCAGCGCCAGAGGCCCAGAGAAAATCACGCAACAACTTTTCCAATTTTTTGTATAAGGATTTTGAAGGAGCTCAATATGAAGAATAGTACACATGGGTAGTCACCAGGGTTTTCGAACATATCTAAAATTTACCAGGTAGATAAAGTGGCTTGGTAATCTAGTAAGAAAGTTTCTTCTCTACATGAGCAAGAACATTATTCCACAGTTCCACTAGCGAAGCTTGGAAGAAAAAAGAAATGCCCAAAAAGAGAAAAACTTCTCCTTGTTTAATCCACTTCCACCCATACTCAAGAATCCAGGGTGGCACCAGAAGAAAGGATTGCCTATAGCATTGCATTCAGGGAAAACTTTAGTGGCGAATATTCGCCATTTGGCGAATGTCTCATATCAGGGACCCAAAATTTGGTGAATATAATGTGTATATCATGTGGTTTGTGTCGCCTGAACTTTATAAATTTGGGTCAAATTCCCAGGCCCATCGCCTATCGGTTTATGTAATTTTATCCTTTTCTTTTAGAATATCGCCAACCGAATCTAATTTTCAGACATATTAAATTGAAAAAAATCGCCTACAATTCCCAAAGCTTATCGTAATTAACAAGCATATTCGCCAATATGTGGTCAACATTTAAGGTTAGGGTATGAGTTACGTATATATAATTGATATGTGTCTATTCCAAAGACTTATATGGAACTTTATGTGTTTTAAAACATTGGCCCAAAATAGATTTGACATGTGTGACATGTCTCTATTTCAGAGACTTTTGGTAGAATCTTTGTGTCCTTTAAGACTTTAGCCCGAAATAGAACTCACGCCATTCATTTGGGATCATCCAACGGTTATAAAAAATAGTGTTAGTTCATGTCAGACAATATAAAATAAACTCAGGAATTTTCCCATATAAAGATTGAGTTGCCCCTTGACCCCATCTTGGGGGCATTGCCCCCAAACCCTTGTTGAATAATTTGCGAGGTAATTGCGTTGATAAAATGGGAAAAATTTATCCTTCGAGTCTGATAAACCGATTTTCTTTAATAATGAAAGATTCGTGAGAATTTTACAAAATTTTCATACAATTGAAAAAAAATTGCCAGTATAATTAATATTTTATCCTTTCAAATTAAATTTTTTTGCCAATAATATTAATTTTTTCCTCCTAAAATAGTGTAGGATTCACCAAGATTTTACATATTTTCCTAAGAGGGGGGGTGGGGGGGGGGGTTCTTAAAGTTATCCCTGATTGTGTTTTATGCCACTGAATGGTTGACCCAAAAGCCGGACAAAATATGTCTAGACATTGAAGAGTCGCCTGAATTTTGTCCTCTTCATCAATCAAAGTGAGGAAATAATCATAAGAAAAGTGGCCATTTCCAAGTTGAGTAGGTGACTCAGGCAGAAAAATTCCTTTAACATGACCAACAGAGATTGTAGAGGCTAACAAATACCAAAATCCTTTAACACCTAGAACATAAAGGGAAGGTGCCAGAGGACAACCTTGGTGAATAGAACTTAAAATCCCAAAAGAAGAGGATTGACGCCCATTAATGGCGATGCAAGAAGAAGAATCCCCAAAAAGCATTCGAACAGAATGAATAAAGTGAGGCCCAAAACCAAGGGCTCTAAACATCGCAATGATGAAAGGCCATTCAATACGATCATAGGCTTTAATAAAAGTCTATTTTGAGAAAAATAGCACTCTGCATAGAGCGTCTTTCCCATTCCATGCCTTTCTAGACAATAATAATGTTGTCCAAAATGTAGCGAGATTTGATAAAGCTAGTTTTCTCAGGCTGAACAATGAGGGGAAAAATGTGACGAATCTTGATAGCTAGAGCTTTGGAAATGATCTTGTAAGAGACATTAAGAAAATTAATGGGCTTCCAATTACAAATATCCTCTGGGTCCTCAGATCTCAGTATGAATTTAATGTTCCCTTGATTAATGATATGCCCAAGCGTTTGAGAGTGAAAATATTCCAAGTAGACCTTATGCAGGTCAAGGCCAACACAAAACCATAAGGATTTATAAAACTCACAAGGAAAGCCATCACAATCAAGAGCTTTGTCATCCACCATGGAAAAGACAACTTCCTTAAGGTCATCAAGAGTGAGCATCTGATAACAGAAGGTCCTCTAAGAATATGAAAGCTTGTTTGGCACAATCCAAATATAATCCTGCAAGGTTTGATCCCTAGAAAGATAACTTCCCTACGTTGTGAACACCTTCTCATAGTGTTAGATAAAAGCTTGAAGAATATCAGGAAGTTCAGTGATAATTTATTGTCCTTCCTTAAATATTTTGATACCTAAGGAAGTATGAAGAGCTCTAAGAGCCATGAAAAAATCCTTCGAAGCTCGGTCTCCCACCTTGAGCCAATGCAATCTTTCTTTAATTTGAGCTCCTTTGACAGAATGCTGGTCAACAATATCTTCTTGTTGACTGAGTTGAGCCAACCTAACTTCGAAGTCTACATCAAAAGGATTCAAACTTAGAGCTTTAGTGGCAACATAGCTCCTTGGTATTTGCATCATAGGACTATCGATGATACATAGCAAATTGTCTACCATAAATATAGAGAAATATCGTAGTGAGAGTGATGGCATTATTCTACCAAGCAATCCAACCAGTTGGATGATGTGGCCAGTGATCCAAATTGCATACCCTTTGAATATGGGCCACAGTGGCTTGATGAAGCATAGAAGTATTCAGATAGAATCGCATCTTGGACGGACGTGTCCTAGCTGTCTTCCATTCAATAAAAAACTTGATGGGACAGTGTTCAAACAAATTTGCATCCATAAGTGGTAATACAGGTAAATCTTAATTTTTCGAAAATGAAATTAAAGATTGAGCTGCGATCATGGCACAATCAAGCATTTTAAATATTCTGTCAGAGCCAACTCTAAAATTACACCAGGTATGCCAGGCCCCACTAGGATGGTGGCGATTGATAGCGGGATCAAAGAGGCCTAATTGCGCATGTAAAACTATGCCTCTCTTTCTCCACGTGTCCAGTGAAAAGGAAAAATCCCATCCTTGTCTGACGCCACCTCAACCATATTGAATCCCCCACACATGAACCAAGTAGAAGGTGGTAAAGAATCAACTACCCAATGCCACAAATGTGATCTTTCAACAACATCATTGGGAGCATAAATATTAATGATCCCAAAGTAATGATTTTCTACTGATGGAAAACCCATACAACTCTCTGCATGGGATCAGAGCCATGATCAATAACTAAAGAACTCCAATGAGGGGAATTGAGAGTAGTAACTCCACCTCGACTAGCTTGATACTAGGAAGAAAAACCAAGGCTATCTGGCCAAATAACATGACATGCAGTAACAAGCATGAAACCAACAATCTTAACTTCCTGGAGGCATAAAACATCTAGGATGGAAACACGATGAGGAATATCTCTAACAGAATACTTTATGTAAAGTTCTGTAAGACCTCTTACATTCAATGAGATATAATTCATTAATCAAAAGATTACATTTCTTCCTCATCCCCAAGAGAGGAGAAGCTATTATGCAAGAAATCTGACCTGGGTCTGAAACTAGTGAAAGAGTCACCACCTGGAGTGGATCTTCACTTTTCTAGGATTTTTGTTCTCATCACGCTCAGAAGAGCTACGAAACTAATGCAATTTTGGCTGAGCTGCAATCCCTGACGAAGCTTGAGGAGTGAAAACCCATGGAGGATGGGAGGTACTCCTAGCCAAAATATTCCCCAAGTGGCTAGGGTTTGAAATAGGAGCTACAAGAATATCCTCTTGAGCAGGCGCAACCTGAGAAGAAAGCCCCATCAGCGATTGAGTAGCTGAACTGACAAGCGGTTTGTGAGAAGAATCCAAAGCATTCTTTCCTTTGTAGACTACTATAGTCCACCCTTCTTTTTTTTCACTCTCTCTGGGCTTAGAAGCTGAATCCTTAGGAGGGGATTTCATTCTTGGCATTGCTAAAGGACAATACTTGATCTTATGCTTAGGCAACTGGCACAGGTAACAAGTGTTAGGAAAATTCAGATAAGGTGCTTTCTAGGTAAAACTGGTACTACCTACTTGAATGTCAATGGTTTCCTTGAGGTCGCAAACCAAGTCAACCTCAACACAAACTCGACGCTGGGGACGGGCATTGAAAAAGTAGTCTGATTCAATACAAATCACCTTTCCAATAGACTGGGAAATGGTTTGCACAAACAACCAAAAAGGAAAAGGGAGAATAGGGAATTCAACCCAGACCAGAACCCTAAGTTTCTTGTCGTTTGAGACAACAAAGTCTCAAGACCAAGGCTGAAAAAACAAAAGGGAAGACCAAATGGTCCAGGTCCCATGCGAGTAAATAACCTTGACATGAGTGGGATTCAAGAAGAGAAATGAAAAATCCCTTGGTGAGGCTTTGAACACCATCAAGGCGGATTAGATGAGGAGTCCAAGCCTTGGAGAGTCATTCTCGTAACATTCTTTCAAGAGGAATCCTACCCAAAAAATAACCTATCAAAGTATTTTTCTCAAGCCATTCACACACATTATCAAAGTCTTGAGTGGGAATCACAACATTAGGGGAAAACATACCTTGTGAAATACCTTCAACACAAAATTGCGAGGGCATTTTTTCAGGGGTACCATGTGCATCCGTCTCAAAAGCTTCAACAACAACATCAAATGTTGAGCTGAAGTTGGCCGGAGCCATTATAACCCTAATGAAAACTCCTGTAATAAATGCGGTATGACACACAAATATACAAGATTTAGAAAAGCACAACGAAATCCAAAACCCTAGCAGAGCTCAATTAGTAGTTCAGACCAATACGCATCAAAATTTCAAATATAGATAATTTATTATTATCAACTAATTTAAAATAAGTTAAACATTAATTTACATTATAATAAATGTTAAATTTATATAAAAACATAAAAAAATCACTTTTTTTTTTGAAATATTAAAGACTGCAATCCAAAACACATAGAATAACTAAGTGGGCATATTAAGGCTACCCTAAATTAGACGCAAGAAATGTGGCACAATAAATAAAAAGTTAAAGGATAAACAATTCACAAAACTCAATCTAATTAAGAAGACACTGATAGTGAAAAAGTAATGCAACCCGATTTTAACTCACTGCGTGCAAATTGTATTTGCGCCAATAGAAAACAAAAGAGTCCTACAATATATATTCACTATAAATAACGAGTTTTAATTACTGACGGTGGCGATCACATATTAAAACCAAGATTTAAAGGCTTGTTTTTATATACACGGATTGGCAAATGTGTATATAGGTTGTGACTGTAGACTTACACCTCTTAGCATAATTATTAATTTTTCCATAGATATATTTTTGTCTCCTAGCTCAAAAATCAAGTAAAATATTGAATAAATCAAGTTGGTAGAGTCTATTTTTCAAGTTGTTAAGTTTTGTGTCATGAAAAACATGTCTAGTTAATTAACATCAATGTTTTAGGAGTGTTACACTCAAGGTACATTATTTTTTTTTTATCAGTAAAATCGGATTTATATTCATAATTTTTAAAGGTTAAAAAAAGATTTCAAAGTGTCACAATATATTCCCTTGTTGCACAAAATACCTGGCAGTTTCATCGCCAAGGACAGTTTAAACACTGAAAGCAAAACCCCAAAAAAACATTCATGAATACAAAACATATTACATAGAAGATCATACTACTTTGTTCCACCTGACATCACTACATACACAAAAAATATTAGCACTAAGCCTATCAGAGTCACCCCATTCCTAGCTAAACCGACCGCAAGCCTCCTCCTCCGAGAAGTTTGCAATGACCCCTGCCGCTGACGCAGATGCTCCTCCAGCCATGTTTTTATTCTTTAGGAGTTGACGACGGAGTTGGGGCCTTTCGGTATTGTCAATAGGCGCTGTTGACTTCACTGGAGTGGTCTTCTGGCGCTTTGCTTTAGCCAGTGCTCCTTGTGCTCTACGAGCCGCCACTTTGTCGAGGAAGTCCTGGATCAAGACCCAGCCTCTCCTTACCTCTGGGAGGCACACTGCTTGTAGCTGAGTGGAGATCCATACAACTAAAGGATGGACCTCTCTAGACCCTTCGCCGATGGAATGCCAGGGCCCATGCAAAATGTGGAGTCCTACACCCAACTCAGCCCTATGAACAATTCCTTCCATGCCGACAGCCCACTTTTGTTCCACGCATTGTAAAGCCATAGAGAGGACCTCCATCTTAGAATTCCCCACCGTGAGGCTGAGGGCCAGAAAAAGAGAAGAAATATCCAGGTTAGTTCGGGGCCTCCACTCATGCTTTAGGAATTCCTCCCCCAAAAAAGTTGACAGTGCCTCCATGAATTCGGGCTCAACAAAGCGAAAGACACTACCCAGCCTCTGCGTAGTGATTTCATTATAGAACAGAGGGAGTTTCTTTGGGGAGTTGAGTGAAAAATTTTCCTCCATCACCAAAATAATCTAGCTTGCTGTGTAATGAACTAAGTGCAAACTTCTTTCAATGAAAAATTACTCTCGGCACTACAGACTCTAGTTGATTGATTGTGAGGAAAAATCCCCAAGCTTTATGCTTTTAAAGAGGAGCTTCACTTGATTTCATCCCTCAAAAAAGCACTCTTAATAAATGCTCAACGTACAGCCTCCCATCGACCCTTCTAAAACTTGTCGCTGAACTTGTGCGGGAGAGGGAGGAAGTACTGAGTGTATATGTGAGACAGATGCAAAAATCTTATCCTTCATCAATAAGACTAATACTTTCATTCATGCGAAGCTGGTAGATGACACTTGTCTTTTCCTTGTGGAAAATTTTAATCAAGTTGGCTGATTCAAATATATTCGTTCACGCGCCAATACTTTGAAGTACACAAAATCAGCTGGTATTAATGACCGCGCCACCATTGCTATAATTGATGATATTGTAGAATCCCAATGACACTCCCATTATGTCAGCTAGTCCCAGCCAAGATTGAATTGACTATAATCCTCAATTAATTCGATAGTATTTGGTGCTCTTCTAACTCCAATATTCGATAGTGAATCTGCAAGGCCGTTGGCTTCCCTAGGGACATGGTTGATTTGAACCTCTATGATCTGGTTTAGTATGGCTCGAATGCTGTGGATATATGGATTTAAATACCAAGTCTCAATTGCGCCTTTTTTTATGCCATTAATAACAAGCAGTGAGTCACCTTCTAATATCAATTTCTAAACTCCTAGAGTATTTGCCAAACGGGTAGCTCCAAGTGTAGCTTGACATTCTGCTGCATTGTTTGTCCCATCTAACAAACGAGAAGCACCCAAGGCAACTATATCACCTTTTTTGGACTGTGCAACATAGCCAGTGCCCGAGGGACCTGGATTCCCTTTTGAGGCGCCATCAAAATAAATTTTGGTCCAACTCAGTGGTGGAGGGATCCACGGGGGTTGCAGGTGATCGTCCGAGGTAGGTTTAACCCTACAAAGCCCATGAACAGGCCACTCAAGGTACATTATTAGTGGAGGCCAACACCATTGATTTTATTTTTCTTAAAGGAGTAACCATGGATAAATTAAGTTTCATCGATAAATTCAAAGATAGATATTTTCATACATTACATATACATATGAAATCACATCTAATAGAAAAATCTATTTGGTATGTCAAAATAAACTCAATTTGACCAATTGATGCAAATGAACATGCCAAGGCAACCATTAAAAATCAAAATAACTTGGGGACTATTGGGATCACCTTGTAAAAAATGTACTTACATCATGTGGATTTCACAAAGTTTGTAAAAGTGATTTGGGAGTCATCAAACAAGCTCTTTGGATATTATGCATAAAGTGCCAAGATGACATTGAAACAAAGATTGTATGGATTAAAGATAGATACATGTATAAAAATGGCAGATCATATGAATACGTTTCACTCTCTATTAAATCAGTTAGCAGATTAATGCAAAGAGCACAACCAAAACTTGACCTATGGGCCCTTTCTTCTTTTTTAGGACTCAAATAAATCCATCCTTCAATCCCACCTTATCCAACTACTTATTGAAGTATCCTACCCTTCCAAGAGTTTTCTTTTGAGCTCGGTAACTTGCTAGAGACTTTCGGTAAACTACTCGGTAACTATTTGGGAGTTCTCAATTGAGGGCTCAGTTTACCGTCGACCTCGGTTACTGTTTTGTCCTAGTTTCACCAAATAGTCTTGGTGGTTTCCTATTTCCAGTCTCACCAAGTGAGTTTTCTTTTGTTAGATATTCAAACCTCTTTTTAGGGACTTATGTAAGACTCCAAGGTTTAGGACCAACTCCACTCCATCACCCCTTACCCTTACTGTGTTCACAGACCTAATAGGCCTAATTAGGCTTGGTTAACAAAGAAAGTGTATAGGAACAGGTACACTGAGTCGATCCAACACCTCATATTTGTTCTTCTGCCCCAACTTGTCCCAAATCCACCATCTACCAAGTCATATTGCTCCTTTTGGCTTATTGTTTACACATATGCATCATTCTTAGGCTAAATACATGGGCTTATTTATCCTAGGGCTTGATGGATAACAAAACAAACCAAAACTTCCCTTCCTAATCCTTTTGAATCTCTAAAAGTACATCCCTAACTTGCATTTCCAAGTGGCCAAGGAATTCCACTGGAAAAATGTTAAGTTAGGGCTCCATCCTTGAAACACACTGAATTTGGAGGGTTTTCTGAGCATTCTAAATAAAATGAATGGATCTCCCTCATATGATCACCAAAATAGACTTACACCAAATAAATATGAAAGCTAAATCACCCTATTATATTTCCATGGCAAGCATTCAGTCACTCAAATTTGTACAAGATCGTACAACACAGAAAAACAAAGAATTTCTCAGGAAAACAAATACTGTCTTATTCAAATCCACCAAGAATTGTATACCGTCATCAATATCCCTTTTGGATATGCATCTCTTATCTTAAATAGACCATTTCCAACGTCCATAACCATATTTTGAATGGTTATGACCATTGGGACAAAAGTTGCAACTTCTCGAGAAACTTTGCAACATTGCATCCTACCAACGTCTAATGAACCCAAACATGATCTAGGACCATTTCTAAGGTCATTATTTGACAAAATAACATAAAATCCTATGACACCATATTATTTTTAGCACCAGGTCCTATTGTTCTAAGGAGACCCAAGGTTTATTAAACACCTTTGAGACCCTTATCCTTACAAAATGGACCAAACAACATCATAGGTTGATCCTGAGTATCCAAACCTTATTACATCCATTGAAAACTTGGAGTGCATGATGTGGTGCTCTGCACCATACTCCTTAGGTTAAAAAGAACTCAAGTCTCTTGATTTGGAATCTTTGCAAGGGTTGCTCCAACTTTAACAATAGCCTCCTGTGTCATCCATCTGGCATCCTTAGAAGGTGTGTTTTTCCAGTTGACCAAGAACTCAAAATAGGTTCTCCTCCTTGTTTTGTGACTAACCCTCTTGTCCAAAATGTACTCTATCTTAGGATTTGATGGATTTGGAAGGTTTTCTTGTGAGTGAAACCGATCAGTACCTTGGTCACATGCATCACACACATCACTAATAGAACCCTTATATGCAAAAATGCCAGATATATTAAATATTGGAGACAAACCAATATCAGAGGGTAAATATATTTTGTATGCATTTTTTCGACATCTTTTAAGGATCTTGGAAGGTCCTATCTTCTTCATCATCAGTTTGGTGTAATTTTCTTTAGGAAATCTATCCTTTTTAAGATGAATCATCACCATCTCTCCCACCCAATATTGAAATTCTCTTCTTCTCTTGTCAGCATTTTGTTTGTACTGATCAGTCATATGTTTCAACTTGTCTTGTACTTGTTGATGAATCTCTTTCATTACCTCTGAAAATTTCTCTTTTTGGGCACTTCTTTTAGCCATGTCTTTGACATCCCTTAACTCCAAGACACCCCTTGAATGTGAGCCATAAACAATATAAAATGGATTGAGACCAGTACTCCTGTTTACCGAGTCATTGTATGAAAATTATGCTTGTGGCAATAGAGCATCCCAACTAGTGCCATGTTCTTTTGTAAGACATCTTAATATGTTACCAAGAGACCTATTTATCACCTTTTTATGACCATCTGACTGCGGGTGATAAGAAGATGAAAAACATAGATTTGTTCCCAATCTCTTCCAGAGAGTCCTCCAAAAATTTCCAATGAACTTAGAATCCCTATCAAAAATAATAGACAATGGAAAACCATGAAGTTTAAAAACCTCTCAAAAGAATATCCATGCAATGTGAGATGCATCATGGGTTGTTTTACAAGGTAGAAAATGAGCCATTTTGGAAAATCTGTCCACAACTACATACACACCGTCATAACTATATTTAGTTTTAGGGAGTCCTAATACAAAGCCCATGCTTACCGAATCCCAAGATTTTTTAGGGATTCGAAGAAATATGTATAAACCTAAATTTTAAGTGTCCCCTTTGGATTTTTGACAAACCAAACACCCCTCAACATACCTTCTTACCTCTGTCTGCATCTTTGGCCAGAAGTAAAATCTCCTCACAAGTTCAAGAGTTTTATCAACTCCAAAGTGTCCTGCCAAACTACCACAATGATTTTCCTTGATTATATTTTCTCTCATAGAACCCTTGGGTACACAAAGCTGACTTCCTTTGAACAGTAATCCTTCTTGCAAGATGAAATAAGAAAATTTAGTATGATACCTATCACTCATGTCCATGCAAACTTGATAAGCCTCCTTGAAATATTCATCACTTGGGTACATGTCCTTCATGGAGTGGATCCATACACTTTCCAACTGAACCTCTTTTATTGTTAGATTTATCCTACTAAGGGCATAAACTAATTTGTTGGCTATCCCTTACTTATGCTTGATGGTGAAGGTGTAGGATTGCAAAAACTCCATCCACTTCATATGTTTGTGGTTCAATGTTTCCTGTCTATTCAAGAAACTGAGATCATGGTTGTTAGTAACCACAAAAATTCTATAGGTAATAAATAGTGCCTCCATTTCCTAAGTGACTGCACCATATAATAGAGCTCTAGATCATAGGTTGAGTAATTTTTCTGTGCTTCATTTGGTTTTTCATTAAAGAAGGCAACAAACCTTCCTTCTTGACTCAAAAGCCCACTAATAGCCTTGTTACTAGCATAACATTCAACTGTGAAGGCCTTATGAAAATCTGGTAAAATAAGTATGGGTTGATCTGCCACTCTCCTTTTCAAATACTCAAATTATTTGTCTGCATCCTTAGTCCTCAAAAAATTACATTTCCTACGCTCTTTTATAGTATTTATCATGGGAGGACACACACCACTGAAATTTCTAATAATATTTCTATAAAAACTTGAGAGTCCATGAAAACCTTTTACCTTTGATGCAGATCTTGGGGTTGGGAAATTGAGGATCACTTCTACCTTAGTGGAATCCATCTTGAGATTGTCGTGTGATATCACAAAGCCAAGAAAAACAAGCTCCTCCTGCAAGAACACACATTTTTCCAAATTTATCTTCATTTGTTCTTCATGAAGTCTCTTCAAAACCGAATCCAAATGTCTTAGGTTCTCATCTTTGTCCTTACTGAAAATCAGTATATCATCTAGGTATACCACAACAAAATTGTTAATATAAGGCTTCAAGACTTCATTCATTAGCCTCATAAAAGTTCTAAGGGCATTAGAGAGCCCAAAAGGCATTGCTAGTCACTCAAAAATATCCTCTATTGTCTTGAAGGTTGTTTTCCACTCATCTCCCTCTCTTATCATTATTTGGTGGTAGCCACTCTTTAGGTCCACCTTTTAGTAGAAATTTTCCCCTCCTAGACAATCCAATAGGTCTTCTCTTCTAGACATAGGAAAACTATACCTTATAGTGATTTTTTTATAGCCCTAGAGTTGGTACAAAGTCTCCATGTCCCTTCTTTCTTGGGAGCCAATAGTGCAGGGACTACACATGAGATAATGCTCTTCCTTATGAAACCCTTAGTCATAAATTATTCAATCTATCTTGCAGTCTCCTTACTCTGCTATGGAGTCATTTTATAGTCTACTTTGTTTGGAAAGGTGGCTCCATGGATGAGGTCTATACAATGACTGACATCTCTTTGTGGTGGTAAAGTCTCTGAGACACTGTCTGCAACTATCCCCTTATACTTGTCCAACAAGTCTTTCACTTCTTTAGGACCTATACTCCTTTCCTGGATTTTGTCTATGGTCTTCTCTACTGGTGTTCCTTTTGGTCTCACAACTATTGCAAATCATGGTGTGTCCTTCTCTTTCAAGGATTTCATAAATTCTTTTTCCCCTAGTGACATCACACTGGTTACTACATGTTTTTCCTTACCATTATCAGGAAGTGGAGACATTGTGTAGTTTACCCCATCTTTAGTCACATAATACATGTTCTTCTTCACATCATGTTTTGCATCTACATCATACTGCTAGGGTCTACCTAGAAGTAAATGACATACATCCATCTCAGTTACATCACATAGGATCTTATATTTATATTCTCCTATGGTGAATTCTACCCAAACTTGTTCATTGATTGGAGTTTTTTGTTCCTTGTTCAACCATGAGACTGTATGACTGTATAGGGGTAAGGGTGAGGGATCTTTTGGAGTTTAATTTTTTCAACCATTTCTTTAGAAGCCAACTTATCTGTGGAACCATAATCTACAATAACTTTACTTACCTTGTTATTCACCTTACAAGTGGTTCTGAACAATGACTTCCTTTGTGGCCGCTCCTTGGTTGTGGGGACCTTCAAGAGTGTTCTATGGAACATCAAAAAATCACCTTTCTCGGGGTATGTAGCTCTTGATGTTGATGTGTGGTATGAGGATACACTATGACCATCATCTTCTTGAGTCAATTGTACTCTCTTGTCTCCTTTTTTATTAGTACCAAGCTTCTCAGGGCACCTAAATGATTGATGTCCAACTTGGTTGTAAGTGAAACACCCACCTGTGAAAACACTTGGTCCTCTTCCCCCAAATATTCCTCTACCACTGGGTCTTCTCCCTCTAAAAATGCCTCTGTGATTTGATTCACAATCTTAATCTTGATTGCTTATCTCTATTTGAGGCCTTGGAGATATTCCTCTTCCTCAAAATCTATCCCTTCCTTTGAAGTTTCGTCCTCTTCCTCTACTCTGCTGCTCTCCCTTCCTTTTTTGTTTCTCTTCAATCTTAAGTTCCATTTGGTAACACTTATGCACTATCTCAAGATTAAACAAGCTAAGTTCATCTTGGATGCTATGCTTAAGTCCATTCAAGTATCTTGCTAATTTTTGCTTCTCATTCTCAGAAGATTTTCTTTAAGAGTCATTTTATGAAACTTTGCTGTGTAAGAGATTACATATAAGTCCCCATGCCTTAGATTTTGTAGCTTTGTGTGCAACATCACCTCATATTCCTCTGGTACAAAATGTTTCTTCACTTCTGCATCCATCCTCTTCCATGAAGAGATGGGGTTCTTTTCTTCTTCTATCCATTTATTTTGAAGGAAATTCCACCAACTAAGGGTAGGGCCCTTCATCCTTGATTTTTCTATCTTTACTTTCTGACTTCCCCAGATGTTATCACACTCAAAATGATTCTCAAGTGCCTCTAACCAATCCATACACTCTTCTGGATTCATTTTTCCATAAAACACTGGTAGGTTTGTTCTTTCTTTCTTCCCTACCCTCTCAAGGGCTTCAAGAAAAGGTCTCTGGTCTGCAGGTAATCCTTCCTACCCAAGGTGATCTTCAACCCCTTCTTCTTCCTCTTCATCAGAGTCTTCTCCTTCTTCATTCACTTTACCCTTGAACTTTTATAAATGTCTTTTCATGGCCCTATTCTCGACACTTAATGCCCCACTTTCTTCCATTTGCTCTTTAACCAACTTTTCCAATTCCACATTGGTCATCCTCACGGGGATGTATCATTCTCCTTCCTCTCCTTATGACACTCTATCTTCAATTCTCTTCCCAAACAGATCTTTATGTGCTGTGATACCACCTGATGCAGAGAGAACAACCAAAGCTTGACCTTTTGGCCCTTTCTTCTTGTTTAGGAATCAAATCAATCCATCCTTAAATCCCACCTTATCCAACTACTTCTTATTGAATTATCTTACCCTTCCAAGAGTTTTATTTTGAGCTCGGTAACTTGCTGGAGACTTTTGGTAAGCTACTCGGTAACTATTCAAGAGTTCTCGGTTGAGGGCTCGGTTCACCGTGAAACTTGATTACTGTTCTTGGCCTAGTTTCACCGAATGGTCTCGGTGGTTATTTTTGGTTGCTCAGTGGTTTCCTATTTCTAGTCTCACTGAGTGAGTTTTCTATTTTTTCAGATCTTCAAAGCTCTTTTTAGGGACTTATGTAAGACTCCAAGGTTATAGGACCAACTCCACTCCAACACCCCTTACCCTTACTGTATTCACAGACCTAATAGGTCTAATTAGGCTTGGTTAATAAAGAAAGTGTATAGGGATGAGTACAATGAATTGATCCAACACATCAGAGTTGTTCTTCTACCCCAACTTGTCCCAAATCCACCATCTAGCAAGTCATACTGCTCCTTTTGGTTGTCTGTCGACACATATCCATCATTCTCAAGCTAAAAACATGGGGTTATTTAGGCTTGATGCATAAAACAATAAACCAACACTTCCCATCCTGAGCCTTTGGAATCTCTAAAGTACATCCCTAACTTGCATTTTCCAAGTGGTCAAGGAATTCCACTAGCAAAATGTCAAGTTAGGGCTCCATCCTTGAAACATATCAAATTTGAAGGTTTTTCTAAGAAGTTTGAACAAAATGAATGGATCTCCCTCTTAGGATCACCAAATGGACTTACACCAAATACATATGAAATTTAACTCACCATATTATATTTCCATGAAAATAATTCAGTCACTCCAATCCATACAGGATCGTACATCGTAGAAAAATAGAGAATTTCTCAGGAAAACAAATGTTGTCTTATTCAAATCCAACAATAATCGTACAATGTAATCAATCTCCCTTTTTGGACAAGCATATCCTATCTTAAATAGACCATTTCCAATGACCATAACCAATTTTGAATGGTTATGACCATTGGGACAAAATTTGCAACTTTGCAACAAATTGCAAAATGCAACTTTGCAACTTTTTGGACTTTTTGCATTTGTTGACGACAACCTGTCAATTCTTGCACATTGCATCCTACCAACCTCTAATGGACCCAAACATGATCTAGGACAATTTATAAGGTCATTATTAAACAAAATAACATAAAATCCTTTGAAACCCTATTAGACTTAGCACTAGGTCCTATTGGTCTAAGGAGACCCAAGGTTTATAAAACACCTTTGGGACCCTTATCCTTACAAAATGGACCAAATAACATCATTAGGTTGATCTTGAGGATCCAAACCTTATTACATCCATTGAAACCTTGGAGTGCATGACATGGTACTCTGCACCGCATATATTAATGAGGAAGTAAAGGACAATGATGCCAAAGTCCCCTTCCTAATTTCCCCTTAAATTTTCTCTAGAATCACTATTGCAACTTATTAGGGTTAGGCTTACATATTACCAAGTAAAATATCTCTTCAAATAGTATTCCTAGATTTGAATCCTGTAATTGTAACATAAGAAAAACACACACACATATTATATATGTATATGTATATTTATATGTATAGACATATTTATATGTATGTATGTGTACATACATACATACATACATATTCATTATTAGGGTTAGTCCATAATACATGATATTCATATAATATCTATAATATCATTTAGGTGCATTAGAGAAGAAGCATGATAGGTCCACCCAAATCCATCTCACACTAAGCCCAAGAGTGAAACTTTGGCCCTCTTGGTCCTAGTGGAAGGCAATATGGACATCCATTGGGGGTCCCTACTGAGTGGGTTTCTTGTAGTATAAGGAATTTAAGTAGAAAAACAACTTTCCTACACTAACCTTAAGGGGGGAGCAATGTAAAAAAAATTCTTAGATCTTTTTAATAGTTACAATTTTTTTATAGAAATAACATATATAACACAACATAGTGATTAACATGGGGAAAACCCTTTCAGGAGAAAAACCCCACACTCCAAAATTTGCCCATATATTACTTAGAAACCAATAAAAAATTACAATATACTTGCAGAGAAAGCTTCTAATAGGAGTATCACCAATGAAGATTCAAAGGTATCTCATTAACTACTTGACACTTACAATACAATTGCAATTCCTCTCATGCACCTAACATATAGGAGATACAAAACATGAAACCACCAAACACTATTACAAAACCATCGGCCAAAACCACCCATAAAAGGAACAAAAAATATCCACCATCGAACCTCTGACTTAATGATAAATAGTCAAGATACACAGTGAAAAATTATATATAAAATTTTATTTTGGGGATGCACAAGGGAGGAACACCTTGCAACCCCCAAGCTGGGGGCAACACCATTGAACCCTCATTGCTTATGTATCAACAATAACCTTTTATTATGGCAAGGTTGAGACACCATTTTCATAACATGTACATGTTTTACCTATCCATGCTTCATATCCTAAGATTTAATAGCCATTATTATATAGATTTGGAGAGGAGGTCAAAATCGAGGTTCCTTGATTTCCCTATCTAAGCCCAAGAGTGGAGCTTTGGCCCTCTTGGCCTCGGTGCCAAGAAACATGGACATCCACCCAAGGTCCCTACCTAGATGGAAATCCTAATTATTCCTCTTTCCCTTATGCCTAAGAGAGACAGAACCTAAAAACAAAACAGGCCAACACATGGCCACAAAAGCTGGTTTTGAAGGGACCCCAGAACCCTGAACAATGAGAGGAAGAGAAAACAACACCTCCCCGACCCAAGGGAACAAAAAGAAAGTTACCAACCAAAGGCCAATAGACCACAAACAAAGGCCAATCAAGATTTTCCTTTAGGCCCTCCCTTGTGTGATTGTAAGTGCATATCAAAAGAGGGCATGGACGACTTCGATTTCTTTCCTTTAAAAGTTATCCATCCATCCCCCACCATCGCATCAACGCTGACCACACTAGCAGGGGAAGTGACAGCACCACGCACCTGATCCCCACATGGAGGAGCAGGGACAACATAGCCCCCAACACCGGCTAACTAGTTAGCAGAACTAGAGACAACAACATCCTTGACTGAAGCAGTATCAGCTACCCCCGAAAGGGCTGCATCCCCCTCTTGAACCAAGTCAACAACAGGAACATCAACATCTGCAGATGCTTTATGAACCGAATGATGCTGGTCCGAAGCCCCTATCCACCACGAAGGCAATTTCTTTGTTTTAATCCTCTCTGATGAACATCGGGCAGCCACATGTCCTGTCATGTGGCATATCCTGCAATGAAACAAAATACCCTCATAATCCAAAGTCTGGATCCAGGGGCCAAAAGGAGAAACCAGAGTAACCTTCTCTGGAAGACCCTTAGAAGCATCAACTTCCACAAGGATGCGAGCATATGTCGGATGAAGAACGTCAGAGGTGCCCGTATCAACCATCTGAAAATCCCCAATGGCCTCCACAAGAGAAATTGTTAGATTACTAGATGCTGGTAATAAATTTTTTGAAATACCCAGGGATTTGTTACTTTCCTATGTCTAATCTAGGGATATCATCTTATTCTTTAATTCTTGTAATTTATTTTGATCTGATAATTGCGATTGGTATGATATTCCCAATTTTTGAGTCTACTTATTATTGATTGTTGTGTCTGATTCTGCCTCTATGATTCTTTAAAATATATTCTTCAATCGTTCCTATGATGATTATATTTGGTGATGCAAGGGACTTCTGAATGTATTAAATATTGGATAATAGGCTCATGCATTATACTTTGACATGTCCTTTAAGAGTACCAATTGTTGATTGAGTACTAATTATTTATCCCTTGATTCACAACACAATGTATCTTTCAATTCTTGGAATAAAACCTCCTTTATACTTTATTAGTGGAAGGTCACTAACTTTCATAATGATTGAGTCGCCACTTTTCAATGTTGCATTTGAGAATAATATATTATTCCCCAAATTGATCTCCCTTAGATGTCCTCAAATGGAACCCTCTTCCCTTTATATCTTCCAATGTGGGGGAGAGGCACACCTCTTCATCATGCATGCCTCTTTACAATGGCCACAACCTTTCATAAATTTCACCCTTCGAAAGAGTCACAACCCTTCAACATTTTTGCCCTTTGAAATAGTCACATCCCTTGATACTTGTCCCTTTTCTAAGCAATCACAACCCTTCATAGTTACAACCCTTTCAAAGAGTCACAAACCCTCATAATTACAACCCTTTCAAAGATCCACAACCCTTCATAATTACAACCCTTCATCATTTTCGCCTTTTGAAATAGTCACTTCCTTATTTTCTTCACAATCCTTTTTTCTTCAATTAATCATTTTTTAATTCCTATGCTGTCCTCTTACTTCTTTCCTCTCTCCCCTTTCAAATGAACTCTCTATTAGGTTTTAGATAGATATGAGCAATAACAAATATTAAGATAATGCAAAAATAAGAGAAGAAAAATATACAATAACACAGAGATTTAGCATGGTTCACACAATATGGGCTACATCCACTACAGAAACAACCGTCCACTTATTTTATTATCTAGCGAAGATAAAATTACGATATGACGATTTCACATTACATAGCCACTTATTTATCAAGCCTTTTTAAGGTTGTTTACAAGGTCAATTAACAAAATAAACCCTAACCCTAAAAAACTTTCCTCAGGGTTGCCGCCCCTGAACTCCAACGAGGATACACGAAGAGTGTACAATACTTTCTTGATTAGTCACCACATAACAACACTCTCCTTCCTTTTATATCTAATATTAAGGGAGTCACAACTCTTCATTACATATCTCTTAACCTTTGATCTTAATTAACTTGTAATTATATTATATTCTTTATTTATTTTTATATTTCAATTTTATTATGAAATTGTATTTGAGAAAGGGGATATTACATTTTGAATAGTCTGGCTAAGAATGCATTTATTATGGTGTTTATATATATTAACTAAGGTAAGCATTAGCCTTGTAGGAGTAATATCTACTACACTTGACCATAATAAATATTTAGAATCTAAAGAATTTGTATTCATAGATAACGAGTAAGAAATGACAAGTACAAATCCAATTATTCCTTTAAAATAAAAAATAAAATGCTTCTATTGTAAGGAAATATGACATGGAATTTTGAATTGTAAGAACAAGGTACAATATCTACTAGCACTAGTATATTTGAGGCCAAATTCTGACGACTATCTGTCGAATATTCAATGCCTAGATGAAAAACTAGGTCAATATGCTTCCTTGGAAAAAGAAATTGATTTCAAAACTATGCCAATGATGAAGAGTCATCATGTCCTAGTTATGAAGAATATCTATTTCAAATAAATTCAAAATATGAGGAAGAAGGACAATCAACGTCCTATTGTCAGTCACCAATGACAAGGTAACTTATATTCTTTGATGATGATTTTATAGTATGGTGTGTGATTCTATGTTTCTACTAATAAAAAAAATCACATCATAAGGGATAATATAACACTAGTATTCCCAATGCAGGAGCATCCAAGGTGTAAGAGCAATCTTGCATCACCCAAAAATATTGTCTAGTTTTCCAATAAGAGCTATCTTTGGGAAAGGTTACTATTTTTGACAAGTTTAATATTTTTAGTAAGCTTTTCGTTTGAGCATATATTGCCCCGATTACTTCCCTAGAGACTCATTTTGGATATATAAGTCTGTCACTAAAGTTTCATGGCAAGATTAGGTCTAGTTATGAAGATATTATTATTTTTTATTTTGGCGGGGTGGTACATAACCTTTGAACTCAATTTTGAAGTCTGTATAGGCTCCGAAAGGGGGTCAAACTTTGATTAGATAATTCTTTGAAAGCCCAAGGTTTTATAGCAGTTTGAGAGGTTTTTGAAATGGGGTTATAATAGTCAATCGACTCAACGGTTCATAAGTTATGGCTTCTAGAAGTTAAGCCATCAAGGCTAAATTTTTGATACAAACAAAAGAGAGAAAAATCACTTAAGGCGGGAAATTGAACTGCTGGGCGCAAAAAATGGAAAAATTTATCTTTCTAGAATATTCCAAGGCGTTTAATTGTACTACTTATATAGGAATGAATGGGGGTTTTATGGATCAGTTCTAGAAGTGTATATTGTGGCTCTTGCAGATTATTGTAATGAAAATGTCCATGTGGCTGTAGAATGTTATTTTTCTAAATATTGTAATGGGATTTTATTGAATATAATACAAATTAAGTATTTTGTTCTTTCCATTGTTCTATTCTTGCAATTTTCTATTTATTCCCTTATTGTGTTGAGTGTGTTTGGTTGAATAAGGAGAGTACCCTTCATCAAGTGGTATCAAAGAAGAAGTTCCTAAGTGTGTAAACAGATTGTCGAATGAGAGGTAGTTTGCAATATAATTGTAGATGTGGGTTTAAGAGGTAAGTATAGAAAATGCCTCCATGAAGGAACCGTTGTGGAAGATTTGCGGGTGTCGCATAAGAGGGGTTTAAATCCATGGTGAGGCAAATGCAAGCACTACAAGAGGAGTTTCATAGAGGAACCGATATTAGGACAAGAGATACGAGTGAGGATGAATATGAAGAAGAAGGACAATTTGAAGAAGATAAAGAAATGACTAGGGATCCTAATGAAGAGAAGTTTTTAGGGCCATTTCCAAGATTGGAAACAAACCAAAGATTGAAGTTTCTACATTTTCTAGAAATCCTAATCCAGAAGAGTTGATCGTTTGGATTAATGATATGGAGGAGTAGTTTGAGCTTGAGGAAATAGAAGATCCTGAGAGGGTCAGATTTTGGTGCAGTCATGGTAGGAGGGACCTTAAAGAGATTAGTCTGAGACATGGAACAAGAGTCACACAATGAAAAAAAAACCTAAAATAAAACAAGGAACTTAGAGTCAACGGTTCTCTTCTTACAGATTCATGAAATTATAAATAATTGGCCAACAACATGCAGGCTTACATTCTAGGCATACAAGCCTGATTGGAGATGGAAAATTCAAAATATTCTTCCAGTTGAACCTTAAAGAGGTTATTTATCTAAGAGCTACCTCAAAAAAGAGCAATAAATCAATTTATAGAGCTTTTTTGAGAATCATGTCTACTAGGAAAGATAACATTTTCCCAGGTAAGGAAAACGTAATACAAAATATAGGTCAGGGCCTAAATCATGAAGAGCATAACCAACACGATCCAAAATGAAACACAAACCCAAAGGAAGATCGACCAAAAGCTTAGGAAAATCAAAAGATGTGCCATGAAGCTTTTCAAATCATGTAATTTCTATGGATGATAAAAAAATTCCAATCTATCCGTTAAACATGAAGAACACACAAGTCTGAGCAAGAATCCAAGATATCTTCACTGTGAAGTAATAGAGAGAGGTAAGAAACCTAGACGAAGGTAAAACATGATGTATGGAACTTTCAATGGGGTCCACAATAGTAAACGAGTCAACTGAAAGGAATGCCACAGAAAACACATAAACTGGAAAAACATGAACAAACTAAAAAAAAAATATTTTTGGTTCATGCAAGATTTACAAGAACCCAAGATGTTCCTACATAAGACACCTAGGGTTATTGAAAAGTGAGCCTCTCACTTTGATGTTAGAGGAAAACCAAAATGGTCTACCTTAGCTTGATAAATCTATGAAGAATATTCAACTGGCTTGTGTATGCACCCTAAAATGGTCGCCTAGACTTTGGGCCCCATTTCTCAATTTATCAAATCCTTGAATCAATATTTTCAAATATCAACAATATCAATTATATCAATTTCCTTGATCAAATCATAATAAATTCAATATTTCCTGAGGTTTGAGCCTTATTTAATTTAAAAAAGAAAAAAGAAAAATAAAAATATTATTTAATTAAGAGAACATGCTCTCTTTTAATTAATTAAAAATCTCTTTTAATTAAATAATAAAACCACTTTATCCTAAGCCTTTATTTAATTAAAAGGAATTTCCTCCTCTT
>MU226578.1:3342019-3376321 GCA_018584345.1 Thuja plicata | reverse complement strand
TCGTGTTGGTAGAAGCACAAGGAATAGGACATATGAAGAATATCTGGTCAAGTGGAAAGGATGACCTGTTGAAGATTCATCATGGCTGACAAGGGAGGAGGTTAACCATCTTGGTTTTCCTCTGCACTCCTGAGTCATGACAGGGTCACTTCTCAAATTACCCCAGGTGTCTGATGCAGGAGCATCCTGGGTGTAAGGGCAATCTTGCATCACCTAAAAATATTTCTGTTTGCTTTTCAATAAGGGCTATCTTGTGCAGAGCTGCTATTTATGGAAACTTGCTATTTTTAGTAAGTTGGTCATACGATCTCAGAATGTTCTGATTTCACATGTGGAGGTCATCTCAGTCTTATCAGCCTGCCAGTAAAGTTTCATGGCTATATCAAGTCTAGTTTTGAAGATATTAAAGATTTTCGGTATTGGCAGTAGGGTACAGAAACTTTGAACTCAGTTTTGAAGGCTTTAGAGGCCCCAGATGAGGTCAAAAATTTGGGGGACGAGCGCTTGCGTTGGGCAGGCCTATAAAGCGCTCCGTGGTCTTTTCAGATTGGGGTCATAATAGTCAATCGGGTCAACTGGCGATGACTTATGGTCTTCGGAAGTTGGGTCACCTGAAATGGTGGAAAATAATTTTTCTTCAAAATTTATGTTCGGGTTTCAAAAGTTATTTTGAGCCGACTATGATGTAATTAATTGTAAAATAAAATAATTCTAAGTTTGGTCGGCCCTATGGGCTAAATTTCTGGAACGTTCTCGGGCGATGGAAATTGCCTATATAAAGAAGGCTCGTAGTGTTGTCTAGGGAAGTTCTGGGTAGATCTGGGTAATAATTCGAGGCTTTGTCCTACAAAATATTGTAAGGGGAATGCCCATGTGGCTTTGCATATTGTAATTCTGAAAGTTTGTAATTCCACATTTGTGGAGATAATAAGAAGCCCATTTTCTGTTCTTGCAAATTGTTGTTGCTTCTCTGTTTCTGTTATGTGTTTGTGGCATTAAGGGGAGCACCCCTCATCAGATTCTCTAATAAATTGATTTTCTCTTCTAATCCTGAACTTTCTCCTTTCTCAAAACCAAGTCCTTGAGTTTCTCCTCTAGGTCTGTCTTTCAAGCCATTCATCAAGATTTACTGAACTAGATCTGAATTTTTCTTTGAATTCATTTGATGTTGCAATTTCACTTCTAAGAACTTCATTGAATCTATCAAGATCCTACTCATTGTGTCTAGATTCCTTAAGATTTATCTTCAACTATCCAACTTCACCATTCATTTTGTAACACTCATCTGTCTTGTCCTTCAAGGTTTGTTCAAGATTCTTCTTAGCTTCAATCTCTTTAGTCATCTTCATTACCACAACTTCTAATTCATGTTTCATATTATCTCTTTATTTTATAATCTATTCACATTCATTGGATTTGTTTTTCAATGCCTTTGAATCATATTTTTTTTGCAACTAATCAACATGGTCTTTCCTCTTATCTCTAGATTTGTTCAATTTTTCCTTCAAATTTTCAATGAAACTTTCAAAATCCTTAAGCTTCTTTTCCAAATTAGAGTTGTAAGAATTAGATTTATCAAGATCATCAAGCGCAACCAAGAGCTGTTTTGAGCACTACTAGAAACTGTCAAATCTACCATCAAGACCATCCTCAAATGGTTAGACTTCTTCCGAGGGCCAAATCTCTAGTGCCACTTGTTAGGATTGAGTAATACTTAGAGGGGGGGTGAACTAGTTACACTTTTAATAACCTTTTGACTTGATTGTACAACCATTAACTGAAAGAAATAAACAATAAACATTTGAAAGATAAGGAAAAAATCTACATCATAACACCATGATTTTTTGTGTGTAAACCCGGTTAAGGGAAAAATAAGTTACCCTGTTAGTGGTATAAGTACAATAGGGAATGCACATGCATTCAAGCTTACATCTTAGATCTCACTGCTTAATATAAAAAATAGGTATCCAACCTTCAGAGTCTCACTGTCATATAATAAAGATTCATCCACAAAAAGTGAACTGAGAAACAACATCAACTATGCCAATATAGTTCCAATGAAGTACAAAAAAAATTACTTATTTGACCATCGATCCTCTGATCAATGATCTATCAATCATGTAAAACATATAGAAATCATATCCAACCATCACATATATTAATCAACACAAAAAATCAAGCTTATATACCAGTTTTTAACACTTTTCAAGTTCATTGTCAGCCTCAAGAACAAAGTAGATATCGTGTGAAGTGTAAGCCAAATCTCCCATCAAAATGTGTTCCTAACCTCGAACCCAAATGTAGAATTAATCACTCATTTTGGCTCAAATATATCCAACAATCAAACTGATCAGATCATTGATCTAATAGGATCGCTGATTGATCCAACATATAACTGTCTCAGTCTCTTACTCAACTCTGCTAACTCGATACTTTGAAGCTCATAACTTCATCAAATGATAATATAAACTAATGTGATCATAGACATAGATACATAGTACCTCTTTGAATCGTCTCCCACCTTCACACATTAAAACTCAATCATATGTGTTTGTACCGATCCATTTACTGAAACCTATACACTGGGTCTTCTATTCCATACTTAGCCAAATCTGTGGTCAAACCTTCGATATCACCAAAGTATGACAAGATATCTCTGGAATAGTGTGTAGTTTCCATCAATGAAAACATACAACATCATCCTATCCATGTCTCTTGCCAACGAGATCTGCATCTCTCATCCACGAACCATATTGCGCAAGTCCTTTGCATTTTCGGGTTAGATCTTTACTCTACCACCACACAACAAACCAATCTAGGGCTTCACAACTTCTATAATAGAGATCAACTTCTCAAGGAACGAAAAATTTCTCTGCTACCACTTGGTGTAGTCATGGTAGGAGGGACCTCAAAGAGATCAGTCTGAGTTGTGCAACAAGAGTCACACAATGGAAACACAAATCTAAAACACAAGGAACTGAGAGAATGCTAGATCAGAGGTTCTCTTATTACAGATTCATGAAATTACAAATAATTGGCCAGCCACATGTAGGCTTACATTCCAGGCATAAAGGTCTGATTGCACATAGAAGATTCAAAACTATCCTTCCAGTCGAACCTTCAAGAGGTTATCTATCTAAGAGCTACCTCAACAAAGAGAAATTACATCAATTTATAGAGCCTTCACAAGAATCATGTCAGCCAGGAAAGATTACATTTTCCTAGGTAAGGAAAACATAATACAAAATATAGGTTAGGACCTAAATCACAAAGAACTTAACCAACAAGATCCAAAATAAATCACGGACTCAAATAAAGACCAACAAAAAACTCAAGAACATCGAAAGATTCCCCATGAAGCTTTGTAAATCACATAATTGCTTCACGTGATCGGAAAACTCCAATCTAGCCATTAAACATGAAGAACACACAGGTCTGAGCAAGAATCCAAAATATCTCCCATATGAAGTAAAAGATTAAGGTGCAGACCAAGACAAAGGTAAAACATGATGTCTGGAACTTGCCATGGGGTCCAAAAAAATAAAAGCGTCGACTCGAAGGAACACCATAGAAAATAAAGAAACTGGAAAAACATGAACACACTAAAAAGAAAATGTTTTTGGTTGATGCAAAATTGTCAAGAACCTAAGATGCTCCCACATTAGATTCGCTAAGGCCAAGTTGAAAGGTAATGCAAAAATTTGGTGGAAAGATGTTCAATTGGAGTGGAATAAAAGAGGGAAGGATAATCTAACAAGGTCAGATTGGATGGTGGACAAACTGAAGATACAATTCATTCTTGTTGACTATGACCTTGATTTGTTGAAGAAAATACAAGGGTTGAAGCAACCAGAAAAATACATCTAGGAATATACATAAGAGTTCTATCAAGTTCTTATTAGAATGGGTCATTCTTAAGCTAAAAAGGAGAAGGTTGCCCATTACATAAATGGGTTGAGGCCAAGTATTCAAGGAGAGTTGATAATGGTAAGAATGTATACCATTAAATATGCATATAAATTTTCTTTGAAGGTAGAAGAAAAATTGAAAAATAAGTTTGAGAGCAAACAAACTGGAAGAGGCCGTGCTGGAAAGCCTAGTGGATGGTTTTATGGAGGCCGAAATGAAGATCAACATAAGAATGGTGACTCTAGTAGTAGTTGGAATCAGAGGGGGGAATGATTTCTATCACCCTCACAATCAAAATAATAAAGATCAAAGAGGAAGAGGAAGAGGAAGAGGGAAAGGACCAAAAAGAGGAGGTTTTCGTGAGATGTGTTTCTATTACAAAGACAAAGGACATAGAGCTTATGAGTGTCCCCAACATCAAGGGAGAAAAAATAAAAGACCAAACAAAAATGTACGAGTTGCACATATAGATGAAGATATCGATTCATCACATTTTGAAGATGCTAAAAGAGGAGAGGTCCTTGTTACCAAAAGAGCCTTGCTAGATGACGAGAATGAACCTAAGGAAGGGAAGAATTTGTTTCGCACAAGGTGTAAGTATAATGGTAAAGTATGCAATGTATTATTGATAGTGGTAGTACTGATTACCTTGTTTCAAAGAAATTGTTGATAATTTGAATTTAGAGACAAGGAAGCATCTTAATCCCTAGAAGATTGCTTTGTTGCAGAAGAATCACAAGGCTTTGGTCAACAGACAATGTTTGGTAAGGTTTGAAATTGGAAACTATCAGATGAGGTATAATGTTACATTATGCCTATGGATGTTTGACATATGTTGTTAGGGAGACCATGACAATTTGATCATCGTGTAGTACATGATGGGTATGCAAATACCTATTCTTTGATAAAGGATGGAGTCCGACGCAAGTTGAAGCCATTGAAGGAAACATAGGAAAATGTATGTAGTAATGCAGGAATATGTTTAGTTGATGGAAGAAAGTTTCTAGAAGGCATGAAGCATGAACACATGTGTTTTTCTTTAATTAAAAGAGTTGATAAAGAGGAAGTAGAAGATGTACTTATGTAAGTTGTAGATTTGCTGGATGAGTTTTAGGATATTGTATTTAATAATGTACCTAATGGATTGCCACCAATAAGAAAGATTAGTCATCAAATGGACCTGATTCCTAGATCTAGTTTTCTGAATAATGTAGCCCATAGAATGACTCTAATAGAGAGTGAATAATTGAATAGACAAGTGCAAGAGTTGTTGTAGAAGGGGTTGATTTGAGAGAGTTTAGGTCCTTTTGTTGTACTAGCAATACTATCACCAAAGAAAAATGGAGAATGGAGGATGTGTACAGATTCTTGAGCTATCAATAAGATTACTATCAAGTATAGGTTTCCCCTACCAAGGATGGATGACATTATGAATTGCTTGAGCAGAGATAAGTACTTCACAAAGATAGATGTGAAGAGTGGACATCACCAAATCTGGATTAGAGAAGGAGATGAATAGAAGATAGCCTTCAAGAAAAAGGATGGCTTGTATGAGTGGTTAGTCATGCCTTTTGGGCTAACCAATGGACCAAGCACATTCATGCGGCTCATGAACGAGGTATTGAAATAACTTTTGAGTAATTTTGTTATTGTTTACTTGGATGATATTTTGATCTTCAGTAAGACATTGGAAGAACATATAATGCATATTCGTAGGGACTTTGAAAATTTAAGGGAAGGAAAGTTGTTGATTAACTTGAATAAGTGTAGTTTTGTAAAGGAGTTAGTGTACCTTGGATTTTTTATCTCAGCAAATGATCTTAAAATGGACCCAGAGAAAGTAAAGGCTATCCTTAAATGGCCTAATCCAAGGAGTGCTAATGAAGTAAGGTCTTTTTCATGTTTTGGCTAGCTTTTACATAAATTTTATCAAGAATTTTAGTAGTATTTGTGGACACTTAACCAAAACCACGAGAAGGGATAGAAAAGAGTTTAAGTGGACTACATGAGAAACAAAGAGTTTTGATTTATTGAAAAGAAAAGTTATAGATCAGCCTATTTTGGCACTTCCAGATTTTAATAAGGTATTTCAAGTAGACTGTGATGCTAGTGGCAATGTCATTGGAGCTTTTTTGAGTTAAGAAGGTAAACTCATTTCTTATTTTAGTGAGAAGTTGAATGATGCCAAAATAAAATATTATATTTATGATTAGGAGTTTTATGTTATAGTTGAGGCATTAAGGAATTGGAGACATTATCTTTTGCCTAAAGAATTTGTTTTGTTTACTAGTCGTCAAGATTTATAGTATTTGAATAGACAAGGAAAGTTGAATCAAAGGCATTTAAAATAGATTGAGTTTTTGCAGAGTTACAATTTTTTCTTGAAGCACAGAAGTGGGAAGTCTAATAGAGTTGTAGATGACCTGAGAAGGAGGTAGACCTTGTTGAAAAAGATGCAAATTGAAGTTGTTGGACTCCAGGAACTCAAGAGTTTGATTCCTGAGGATGCTGATTTTGGCGAGGTCTGGAGAGATTTAACAAAACTGGTTACCCTAGATAGGACCAGATGGTTGTATTTTATAATCCAAGATAGAATATTATTCAAAGGGAGCCAATTGTGCATTCTAAAGAGTTATATGAGGGAGGACCTAATCAGAGAGAAGCATAGTGGAGGATTGGTTGGACACTTCGGTCGAGATAAAACCATTGCTATGGTAAGTGAGCATTATTATTGGCCACAATTGCAACAAGATGTTAACAAGTTTTTGTACAATTTTAGAATATGTCAGATGGAAAAAATAACTAGGAAGAATGAAAGATTATATCATCCATTACCTGTACCAGAGAGGCCATGAGAAGATATTAGTATAGAATTTGTTCTTGGTTTACCAAGGACTCAAAGAGGACATCATTCCATTTTTGTAGTGGTAGACAGGTTCTCAAAGATGACACATTTCTTTCCTTATAGAAAGAATAATTATGTTGTTTATGTGGTAGAATTATTTTTCAGGGAAGTGGTGAGACTACACGGTCTGCCCAAAAGCATTGTTTCAGATCGAGACACCAAGTTTGTTGGGTATTTTTGGAGGACGTTGTGGAAAAATCTAAACACAAATTTGAAGTTCGTCTCAACACACCATCTATAGATTGATGGACAAACATAAGTGGTGAATAAGAGTTTTGGAAATTTGTTGAGATGCTTAGTTGAAGATAAACCAAAGGGTTGGGATTTGCTCTTACCACAAGAAAAATTTGCATACAATAATTTTTTCAATAGGAGCACAGGTAAATCATCATTCCAGATTGTATATGGAAGTAGTCCTAGAAATGCCTCACAATTAAGGAAGTTGGAAAAATGAGAGATGAATAGTGCCGAAGCTAAGGACTTTTCATAACACTTGAAGAATTTGCATGAAGAGATGATGAAACATATTAATAAAATGAATATTTAGGACAAGGCCAAGGCAAACTAGAAAAGGATACATGAGGAGTTTCAGATTGGAGATGAAGTCATGGTTCATTTGAGAAAGGAGAGATTCCCAGTGGAAACATACAATAAGTTGAAGATGAAGAAGTTTGGGCCATGCAAAATCCTGAAGAAGCATGATTTAGGAAATGCTTATGAAGTACAGTTGCCCAGTGAACTCAATATTTCACTTGTGTTTAATATTTTAGATTTGACAGAGCATCATGAAGGAAGTATTGAAGATAAAATGGAAGAATCACAACAAAATATTCCAACACCTACTTCATCTACGGAGGAGATAGAAGACATATTAGATAGTCATGTTGGCAAAAACACAAGGAACATGAACTATGAAGAGTACTTGGTCAAATGGAAAGGATGACCTATTGAAGATTCATCATGGACACCAAAGGAAGAAGTTTACCACCTTGGTTTTCCTCTGCACACCTGTGATGTGACAAAGTCACTTCTCAAATTATCCTAGGTGTCTAATGCAGGAGCATCCAGGGTGTAAGAGCAATCTCGCATCACCCAAAAATATTGTCTAGTTTTTCAATAAGGGCTATCTTTGGGCAATGATAATTTTTGGCAAGTTTACTATTTTTAGTAAGCTTTTTGTTTGAGCGCAAATTGCCCCAATTAATCCCTTGGAGATTCATTTTAGATATATAAGCCTACCGGTAAAGTTTCATTTTGGATATATAAGCCTACCGGGCAAGATCAAGTTTAGTTGTGAAGATATTGAATTTTTTTTTTTGTTTTGGCGGGGTGGTATAAAAACTTTGAACTCAATTTTGAAGACCTTAGAGGCTCTAGAAGGGGTCAAATTTTGATTAACTAATGATTTACATGAGGGTTTCAAAAATGGGGTTATAATAGTCAATCAAATCAACAGTTCACAAGTTATAGCTTCTGGAAGTTGAGCCATCATGGCTCAAGTTTCAATACAAAAGGAAGAGAGAGAAAAATCACTCAAGGTGGGAAATTGAACCATTGGGTGCCAGAAATAGAAACATTTTACTTCCTAGAATATTCTAAGGTTGTTAATTGTGATACTTATATAGAGGGATGAGTGGGGATTTTAGGGCTCAATTCTAGAAGTGTAGATTGTGGCTTTGTCTTGTGGATTATTGTAATGAAAATGCCCATGTGTTTGTAGCATGTTATTTTTTCTGAATATTGTAATATCATTTCATTGAAGATAATAGAAAGAAAGTGTTCTGTTCTTTTGGTTGAGTAAGGGGAGTAACCTTCATCAATTTCATTTCTAGTTTTAGTGATAATTTTCCATGTCATTAGAGATTGAGTTGCACGATCAATAATAATGACTATTTCTATTCATGTGTCTGTTATTTCCTCTTGTGACCACCTAGTGTAAAATATTAAAATAAATAAAAAGCACTAGTGTAATGCAGCTCACTAAACTTCTAAAGGTTAGTGGTGATCTAGAAGACCATATGAGGTGAACAAATGAGTGTGCTCTTGTTTGTATTCATGTTTGTTGTAAAAATCATGAAGGTTGACAAGATGCGCCTTTCATTTGAATGAATATCATGAGCCAAAAGAGTTGGGATAATTGTAGTGGAATGTGTGATTTTTAACCATGTTCATGCTAAGGGAGGGGGAAGAGGGGATGTTGGAAAATCTTAGTTTTTATAGGTTACAAGTTGTTTAAACAACTAGCTAAGTTTGCTATTATGTTCTAAATTGATGGAGATGCAGATTTAATTTCTTCATATATGTAATGGTTTTGAGGTGCATGGATTAATGAAGAAAATTATTTTTCATTTTTATCTTTGATATACAATATCCTCTAGCATTTAACCACCAACCTTAATGTGTTTGCACAATGGATTCAACCCCAATAAATGCAAAATGAAAATATGTCTATTGAGAATTTTTTGTTGATCACAACTAACTTTGGAAACATTTTAACTACAATCAAATGAATTAGATATATACATGCACTTGTGGGTTCAGATGAAACGATCATAGATTCCACAAATTTCAATAAAAATAATCATAGTTCGACAATTTTTACACTTGGAGCTCTTAAAATATGCATTGAAATAGTGTAACCCAAAATGATAGGACAATTAGGGTGCAAAATAGGATCTTTCATAGCATTCACTTAAAACAAAAATATTCTTGTATGCAACTTTTAGTTGAATGAAACTAACATTTTTTGCAACATTTGAAAATTTGTTGCCACAATCAAATATAAGGTAGATTTAAAAAATTGAGAGGTTATTGGGGAGGGAACCTACGTGCAATGGATTCTGAAACAAATCATTATAGTTCAACATTTCTTTGCACTTAGGGCTCTTAAGAGTCACCATCAAAAGTGTAGCCAAAATGATTGGGATGGCTAGGGTACGGAATAGGAAATTTATTAGTGTTCACATACCCACCCAAATGTGTTGGTGTTGTCTATTTGGCCCCATGACAGATTAAAAAACATACTTGCCTATAACTTTTTTTGAACACAAATGAAGATTTTTTTAACATTTAAAAAATTATCACCACACAAAAGGATTTGAGATTAAAAAAACTAAATCAAATATAATATTTTAAAATTCTATAGATTTCAAGAAATAGTGTTGGAACAATGTAACCCAAAAAAATCAAGACAATTGATTTATGAAACAAGACATTTCCTAGTGTTCGACTACCCACCCAAAAAACATTGGTGCAATCGAATTGGCCCCATGATGCACGAAAAAAAAATCTTTCTTGCAACTCTTTATTGAATAGGATGTCATAGACTCTATAATGCAGCACCTAACCTTGTCAACCATCCATGCTTTCATTTTTTATTGGATATACTAGCATAGTGGAAAAACTAAGCCATGGTATGAGGATTTTATAATGCATGGACACACTAGATGACATCAATAGAACTACAACTAGAAGTCATAATAGCTTAAATGTCATTGATTTGCCTTACTTTAGAGTATGAAACATCATGATACACATAAACAAGAGTATTGCACATAAGTATCTCATAGAAAACATGATTGTAGAGAATGAAACAAATTACTTATACAAATACATAAATCAACTACACATGTATACAAATTAACACGACATTACATTTTTTCATTTACACTCATTAAATGAACCCTCTGGGTTTTCTCTACCATTTATTGTGTCAAGCATTGCCTTGTGGTTAGACTCACAGACATTTCACAAGTTCATGTTCAATGGTCTACCCCCATATTTTATATAAAAAATGTTTGATGCCACAAGGAGAGAGAGAGAGAGAGAGAGAGAGAGAGAGAGAGAGAGAGATTGGATCGATATTCAACACCTAAAGACTAGTTTTTGATATCCTTAAAAAATAGACACAATATGAAGTGTGCTCTCCATCAAGTTTGCACATGTTTTAATGTTAAGTAAAAAAAATGACATAGTACTCTTAAGCTTTTCTTAGTTTTCTAACCATGTAATTTTTTATACATCAAGTATGTTAAGTTTATAATCTTTATTTTCTTTTGTTTTCGATTGAGGTAAATACAGGTTTTGAAGGGGCCCCGAAACCCTGAACAAAGTGGTCACAAAAGATATTCAAAGAAGTCCTAAAAAATAGAATGGACCAAGACCTAGGCAAGGGTTTTACAACAGACACCACAACCTGGATGAAGCAATGCATGAAACAACCTTCATACAAACCCAAGCTAAAGAAAAATCCAAAACTAGGATTTTCCTTTAGCCCCCTTCTAAAGATTTTTTATTTTAAATTAAAAGTCCAAACAACCCAAACAAGTTCTAAGATTTACCCTTACCTCCCTTCTTTTGGGAACGGAGAGTCATGTCAAATTGTAGCGAGGACTTTTTATGATGTTTACCAATAACTGGGGTCCACCCCTCCTCTACCAAAGAAGCCTTCTCCAGGCAGTCTTGAGAGGAAGGTCTCAAGAGAGAGGAAGAAGAAGAAGTCAAGACAGAGCTAATATATTTTGTAAAAAAAGCCAGTATTTATTTTATTTTGTTAATGTCTTTATTTTTTGTAAAAAATATAGGTACCATATTTTTGGTCTCATTTTTTACTTGTTCATCAAATTTTAAAAAAATCCAATTTTAGAAACTAGTCTTTTGGTGTTTCCAACTAATTACTTGATTATCTCTATGAAGTAGCTATATTTCGTCATAGAGAATCTCATATCAATGGCCAGCAAAATAGAGACAAAATCTCCATTCTCCTCTACACTTTAGGCTTTGCTATACCAAAGGGGTAGCCTTTATTATAATATCTACAAGCTTAGCCCTTATACACCAAGATATGGACTAGAGAAAATACCTCCTCACAACTTGACTAAAGTTTGAATGAATTTACTTCAGATTATCTAGATCCTTAATAAATTTCCTATTTCAGCACCTTGAGAACATGGAACAACTTGAACACATTAAAATAAACTTTAAATATTTTTTTTGTATTTTAGGGTTTTGAGAACCTAAGTCTTAGTCTAAGAAATATTTCAAATTGGTGTCTATCCAGAGCCACAGAGTTAAATTTACACATGCACCTACCTTCTTCTTAAAAATAATCTTCTTACCCTTACAATGATATGTCCAAGAATGCGTTTACTATGCAACTCTACTTAAGGATCCCTCAACATAACATATATTACTTATATCTTATTTAGAGAATATTTAATCCATTAATTGAATAGAAGTAACAAAAACAATGCACCATCTAACAAATTTACACTTATAAGCTTATAAATCCATGATTTATTTACTTAAAGGAAAATGTACATATTCAAGGAGGCAATTACATAGAACATACATAGTGTTTTTCATATATTGCAATATGAATAGGAAATTTTCATACAAAGTATTTCACTTACATGCAAAATATTTCAAAGTGAAATCATTTTCCTTTAAAATTTAGAGCTCCTTTCAAAGATTTGAATATCCTCTTCACTGCCATATCATTAGATTACTTACGATTAGCTTGATATCTTGCAACCAAATAAAATACATGCATGGTATCCAATCTTGAAGCAGGTAAGTTCAATAATCCACCTATCATAGATCTGTAAAGTTTTTGATCAACTTCCAGAGATTTATCATCCTTACTCAAATGACAAGTAGCCATGTGAGTTCCATATGGTTTACAATTCTCCATTGTAAACTTCTTCAACATAATTTATTGATATATTATTTTAGAGAAATGAAAATACCATCTTTCATTTGAGTAAATTGAAAACCAAGAAAGAAATACAACTCACCAATCATAAACATCTCAAATTCCTTCTGTATTTCCTCAACAAAATTCTTACAAACATCATCTCCTCCGAATATAGTGTCATCAACATATACAACTACTATCGATAATTTATCATCTTCAAATTTGAAATAAAGACAACTATCTGCAATACCTTTCTTGAAGTTTTGTTGCAACAAATATATGTCCAACCTTCCATAACAAGCTCTAGGAGCTTTCTTGAGCCCACAAAGTTCTTTCTTGAGCTTTAGACCATATCTGAATCATTTGACAATTGAAAACCATCTAACTATTCAATGTAGACTTCATCTAGCTCTCCATTCAAAAATTTATATTTGATATCCATTTGATACACCTTGAAATTCTTATATGCAATAAAATCAAGAAACATTCTTATTTCTTCCATCCTAGTTACTATAGAAAATGTCTCCTCAAAGTCTATTCCTTCAACTTGTGTATAACCTTTACATACTATACTTCCATTGATCTTTCTGACTTCACCATCTTCGTTTATCTTGTTCCAAAACACCCACTTTGTTTTAACCACATTCTTGCTTTTTGGTCTAGGTACCAATTCTCATGTCTGATTTTTCTCTATTTAATTCAACTCTTCATTCATTTCTTTTATTTATCCATCATCTTTAATTGCTTCTACAAATGTCTTTGGTTACACCTTAGACAAGACAGCAATTATCTTTCCCACTTTCCTTGGCAAGTATTCTTCTAGTCTGAACACCTTTGTCTTTATCTCCAATGATTTGAATCTTTGAATGACGTCTCTACAAATACTTTGCAAGTTTCTTTGGCATTTATTTAGGTTCCTTTTCTTCTTAATATACTCCTCTTTTGTCTTTCAAAGCAATATTTTCTTCCACTGGGGCAACATGAACATCTTCAAACACAATCTTAGGCTCCAAGGAAGTTTGATCTTATTCTTCACTTAATCAAACATTTGTACTCCCATTCTTCACTTACTCAAACATTTGTGTGCTTCACAATCTTCTTCAACCCCATGTTGTAGCATCAATATGCCTTGGTCTTTGTGGAATATACTAGAAATATTCCTTCATACGATCTTGCATCAAAATTTGCTACATTTTCTTCATCTCTTCTGATGTAGCATTTGCTTCCAAAGATTTGGAAATACTTAATAGTAAAAGCCTTTCCAAACCAAAGTTCATAGGGCGTCTTTGTGTGATTCACTCTCACTTGCAATCTATTAAGAAGATAAATAAAAATATGCACAACATATCTACAATACATATTAGGAAGGTTAATATCTTTCAACATAATCCTAGCCATCTCAATAAAAGTATAATTTTTCCTTTCAACTCCATTTTTCTACAGAGTTCTAGGGGTAGATAATTGTCTTAAAATTCCACATTTTTCACAAAATCTATCAAATTCACTTGCTATAAACTCACCCCCTCTATTAGACCTCATGCACTTGATCCTAGCGTCCACTTGATTCTCAACCAAATTTTTGATTATCTTAAATCTATCCAAACTTTTTTTTCTCTTAAGAAAATAACCCATGTCATTCTAGAATAATCATCAATGAGAAACATAAAACATCTTTCACCATTTAGTGCTATTCCCCTTGTAGGCCTGCAGAAATTTGAATGAATTAGCTCAAAATGTTTTGAAGTAGAATATTCCTTGTTCTTGAACTTGTTGTTTTTCTGATTTTCCAATTGACACTCTCTACACACAGTGTTAAGAGGCTGAATAATTCTTGGTAAATCTCTCACATATTTAGAGGAATTGATCTTCACCATATTGCCAAAATTGATGTCTCATTCTCTTATGCAACAACCATCATTCACTTCTCTACGTCAATAGAAAATTGTTTCCTCTATTTTCTTTTATGAGGTAGATACTTCCATATGTCCTTATGCCTTCTTCAACTAGCCTTATGAAACTCATTCCGATCTCACATCAAGTCCCATGAAAATAACCTTGTAACCTTTAGTGCACATCTGACTTACACTCAATAGATTATGCCTCAAAACATTTATCATAATAAACATCATTAGTTATATGTTTACCATCAATAGATATGGCTCCCTTACCACAAATAGGTGAAACTTTTTCACCAAAAAACTTAATTGATCTACCATATTTTTCAAACAAGAGAAACTTTCTTATATCTCCTATCATAAGATTTGAGCATCTAGAATTAATTATTGAGGGTTTTAATCCTTCTCTTGCATATAGGGTATTCTTCACAAATGTTGATCTTTCATCATTTTTTGCAGCACAGTGACTTCTAGACCTATCATTGCCTTCTTAATTGCCAAAAATAACACTTCATCATCTAAATAATTAGCATCTTTATCTTATGATGAATGGGTCTCTACTAAAAAAAACTCTTCTTACCCTTATCTATGTTATCTATCTTAGTGTTTCTGTCATTTATTCTATAACTAACTACTCTATTATCACCATCAAGACTTTGATAATTATCTTCCTTAAAAGGACATCTAGTTGCATAATGACCTATCCTTACACAATTAAATAATTTGAAAGAAAATTACCATTGTATTTTCCTGATCCTTTCTTTAGCCTTCTCACAAAGTTTTCTTCCTCATCATCCAGATCATTTCTTTCCTTAGATGCATCTTTAATCTTGTTTGTAGCTTTAAATGAAACATCCTTCTTTGCAAGTTGAGTGTCTTCAAACTATGCAATCTCAAAAGTATAGATTTATCACAAAGCTGATTTAAAGTGCATATATCCGTGTCATGACCTTCTTCAATAACATATAACTTTGGTTTTTAGGTTTTAGAAATGGTTCTCATTACTTTCCTTAGGACTTCAATACCATCCATAGTTCTGTAAATGCCTCTAATTGCACTTGCAAATTCATTTAATCAATTAGGTAACTTTCAATGTTTTCATCTTCTGTCATCCTTAGGGTTTCAAACTTGTTCTTCAGATTCTGCAACTTGAATTTTTTGGTCTTCTTGTCTCCTTCATATAAAGTACCCATTTTTCCCAAATATTTTTTTCACTAGTGTAGTTCATGACCTTCAACAATTGTGAATCACTTAAGCCACTGATAATAACATTTCTAGCCTTGACATTGTTCTCATGCAACTTGATCTCATCTAGAGTAGGAGTACTAGCTAGAGGAGCGTATTGTTTCTTTACAATATCCCAAACTCCAAAAGGTATATAATCCAAATATGATTCCATTCTCGCTTTCCAATAGGTGTAATTTGATCAATAAAACTTTGGTACTTTGTGTTCACTTTCATTTATCATCCTGGATCTTCCTCAAGTGATTAAGCTTCTTCAAGAGGAACTTGGCTCTATTATGAGTTTATGAATTATTGATCACACCACAAGACTAAGGTCCGAGGGGGGGTGGGGGGGGGGGGTGAATCAGTCTCGAAAAAAAAATAAACTTTTTTCTATCACAAACACTTATCTTAATCCAACTAACCCACAATGCAAGTGTAGCATCGTAAATTTTACACACTAATTAAGTGTGTCCAATTCCACATTTGTGTAGTGCTCATTTTAGTGTGTATTCATTCCTTTATGCATTATAGGAATTTTTCTATGCATTTAAGCCTTTCTCTCCATCTAATTAACACGGACCCTTAATTATAAGTGTTCCCCCTTTAATTATTTCATTCAAACATTATCTCATGTACTTAGGCCCTATTACCATGTGTGGCCTATTTCACATTATTTCATTTATCACACCTCAATTTGGGGCACATTTTTGGAATCCTCAAGAGCATATTGACCCCCAATTAAAATTTGAGCCTCAACTGCCTCATAAAGGGCGACCTAGAGCATATGGGGTGACCCAAGTTGCCCCCTACATTGGAAGGCGTACCTTACATGTTATCTTGGGCCCAAATTTGAATAAGAGAGAGCTATTATGATTTTGGGTAAGATTTCAAATCCTTGTTGGCCTCTTTCAAGTTTTGTGCCCCAAAATGGCCTAGAGAGGTATAAAGCCAATGTTACCTCTCCCATTTACATACACACACACACACACATACAAGGCAACAATGAGACAAGAAAACAATCATCTTTGGCATCTCATCCTTATCAAGCATTTCAAGGAGAAATCAGGTATATTCAAGCATTCATCTCTTCATGATGGAAAACATAGTGATCATTATGCAAGCATGTCTTTTGTGATGTCCTTTTGAGTCTTTAGAGTCATATTATTGTATCAACACTTGTGATCTCATTTCAAGAAGCACTTTCATCATCAAGGTATAAGACACTTATCAAGACTCTGCTACTGACAACAACCTTCCTTTCCTTTCAGGAAATTTCAATTTGATTTCAAGGTTAATTCCTAAATAGAGGTTTGACTAAGGAAAGCCCCTTTCTCCCAACATTCTTCTTGTTTTCTGCATGCAAGTGATAGGTGGCAAAATTTTGGATCTAGTTATAGAAAGACTTGATAATCTGCTTCATATCCTTGGCTTTCTCATCAATTTCTGGCATGTTAAGGGAAACTCCCACAAGTAGGGGTGAGTCTAGTTGTCTCATATATTCTAGGTCGCCCTTGACAGACATTTTAGACTAAGATTTTGTGGAGAGGTAAGTCTCTGTGTTGGCTTCCTAGAATTGGTTCCGAAATTTGGTATTTCACTCTATTATTTTCTCTACACATAAAAAATCCCTCCTTGCTCTTTAATCCATTTCAACATCTTGCATCTCCCAAATCTATATTCCATATAGTGAAGGAGATTTTTTATATCCATTCAACGCTTGAGTCCTCTTAAGCCTAGTGGATAGTTCTCCTTCCTAATGTATTGATATAAAATAGGCCTAAGTTTCCTAATTTTTTGTATAAACTAGTGAATCCCCTATTTTATACCTTGCATTTTGGTAAACTTGACTTCTTTAAATTTCCACTTCTGATTTGCAATATTAGATCTGATTTGGGTATCTTTCATTTTCATCATGAAATTTACTAAATTAGATTGGTGTGTTATCTCTCATGTCATTATGTTTCTTCTTACTTCCATTTATCAATCACATGAAGTAGATAATACCATTTTTTATTTCATGTTTCTTGCATTCCTTCATGCTACTCTTGCATATGGAATCATGAGAATTCCAAATATTCTTCCTTCTTATAATTATTTTTCTAGACTTTATCCATATTTCATGTAATTTTATCAATTTTTTTAACAAAATGCATGGATTGTGTTAATTGCATAAGGGTCTTTGTTGAAAATGATGAATCTAAAGATTATATTGCTATAAGAAACCTTTGTACTTCTCCTTTGCTAACGAGGATAGAGATCATACTCCTAACAATACCACATTAGAGAGTCTTATATCATCTCCTCCTAAAGCTACCTTAATGGAAGAACTTAAGAAGGATAGTTTATGCAATTATTTTCTTTTTCTTAAAGATTCTTCGCTTTATCAAAGTATTTTCAATAATCCCATTGTTCAACATTTCTTTGATGATTTATCTCTTAAGATAATATTAAGGATGAAAATCTTGATAAACCTTCTTCTTCCTCTCAACCTAAAGAGGATGTAAATAATGATGATAGGATCCTAATCTCCCAAAAGAGACCAATCCTCCTATTCCTCTATAGACTATATATTTCCACAACACTTAAGATGAAAGCCCTTCTCCTTGTCAACTAAAGGCTAATTACAATGTAGGCTATGACATTACATTTCAACAAGGATATAGTGAACAAGGCCTTGGCATTAACGAATAGGGAATAAAGGTCCCTATAGATCCTCCCACACAAGTCCCTAGAAATGGTATAGGATTTATACCTCAAGCCAATATTTTTCCTTCGTCAAATCCTATTGATCCTTCTTCCTCAAGACCTAGACGTTCTCCTTTGCAAATTCTTTTTCCAATTCCACCAGTTGTTACCCAGCCTTAGAATTATCATTTGACCTTGGCTAAGGGAATCTTTTGGAGACTTAAATATGATACTAAAATTTGATTTCCTTTATGTCATTTTCCAAAGAATCAAAGAGATCATAATGGTAACTTTCATATTCTTTTTCATCATAGCAGTAAACATTCCCATGCCGATTGTATTGAATTTAGACTATTTGCTCAAGATTTAGTAAATAGATGTATTATTTTCTTAACAAAAGATATTATACACTTTCTTTATATGTAAAACATGCACTAGCACTCCTTTTTTCTATTATGTTGCTTTCAACCATATGATCTTAGTAGCTTACTTCATTGGGGGTTCTTTCTTTTCTATGGTGCTATACTTTACTTTCCAAATGTCTCTTAGGAGAAACATAATAGTTCATTTTCCTTGTCTTTCTACTTGGGGGGCAAGGTTGTTGTTTCCTTATCCTTCTAAAGGATGCATTATCTCTTTGTTGATTTGTATCTCGTAAGACATGATGTCCCTCCTTGTATGGAATTTTTTTGTTTTCCAAAAGGATTTTAATTCTTATTTACAACATCTTCCTTGCTTGGAAGTGCATGTCTAAATTATAATTGATCTTTCACTTAGCACACATAATGTGTTATCCTTTCCCTTTCCTTTACACTTGGGAGAAAGGGGGGTTTCTTTCAAACTCTTTCTAAGGGTCCACTTTCCTTGGCAGAGTGGCATTTTTTTATCATGTGATATCTTTTCTTACAAGGAATTGATTGTCTTGATTGGGGATTCTCTCTCATACAAGAGGTGTGTATCCTTGATCACAACCTCTTCCTTATTTGCAAAATCTTGTCCATTATAAATAATTTCCTTTTCTTGGGGGCTTAAAATTTGTCATGCTTCATCAAGAATCCATTTTTTTCCTACCTAGCAATAGGGGGCTAAAAGGCGAATCTTTGTTCTCCTTCCCCTTTTGGTCTCAAAGATGTTATTTTTGTTCAAGAACTCCTCTTGGAGGTAGATATCTTTGAATAAAGATCTCTTCCTCCTAAGGATCCCTTTACACGTGTTGCAAGACATGTTTTTACACAATTATCTTTCCTTGATTTTAGAAAGAGTTATGCTTCTTTCACTAGGGTTATGTATACATTGTCGCTTAACGAATATCTCCTTGGTGATGAAGGTGGATATTCTTGTTCCTGTTTTCCTTAAGATCTCATCATAACTTTATGTTGTCATCTTAAGGAGGGGGGCATATATGCAGCCTCCTTGTACATTATTTTAGCAAATCCCTAAGCATACAATTATTTTCGTAGGGTTATCCTTTTATGCCCGTGTACATTATTTATAAAATTTCCTAAGGAGAAAATGCTTTCCTTGGGATTATCATTTTATGACCATGTGCACTATTTTATACCCATGCGCATTGTTTAGTAGATTTCCTAAGGATACAATATTTTCCTTGGGATTATCCATTTATGCCCTTGTGTATTATTTTTAAGTTTTCCTTTGAGCTCTTTGTAATATAAAATAGATTTCCTTTGGAGAAAATGTTTTCCTTAGGGTGATTCTCTTTTGGCAAATTTTCTTGTGAACAATGGTTTACTTGGCTATCCTTGGATGAGTTGACTAGCATAACACAACTTGCTAGACTATCAATTCCATCTTGGCACCGACCTCTCTTTGAATGAGTGGAACTAACATAACAAAACTTGCTAGAAAATTTCATACTCTTCCTCCTCTTTCTCTTATGGATTACCTAGCATAAAAAAACTTCTGAGCTCGTGACATTCATGGTTTCCATTTTCTCTCTTCTATGATTTCATAGTTCTACTAGTTGGTTAGAACATGGAGTCTTTTCTTATCCTTGACATGTGCTCTCTGTCTTCCTGTGGGATCACTTATGTTATTGCAATAGCTTTTTGAGCATGATACTAGTGGTTGAGACATTTAGATCATTGAAGTCTCTTCAACTATTTGATTTGGAGCATTTTTGTAGTACTAACCCCCTTGGTGTTGTGTCTTTTGTCTTTTTGTTTTTATTTTGTGTGCCCTTGTACATGATTGTGTGAGTTAAGATCCTTGATATGGTGGCTTCCCTCAAGCTTAGTGGTGTCTTATCTCTTTAAGTCTTGTCCATGATCTCACCTCTTCTCTATCATACCTCTTACTTCTACTTTATTGAGTATATGAGTACATACTCATACCCCGTTAAAGTGAGGGCTAAATGTAGCGTAGTAAATTGTACGCATTTCTTAAGTGTGTCCAATTCGATGCTTGTGTAATGTCCATTTTATTGTGTACTCATTCTTCTATGCATTATAGGACTTTTTCTATGCATTTAAGTCTTTTCCCTCCATTTAATAGTGTGGGCCCTTAATTATAGGTGCGCGGGCTTTAATTATTTGATTCAAACATTATTTGTTGTGTACTTAGGCCCTATTACCATGTCTAGCCTATTTCACACATTTTTACAATCTTCATGACCATATTGATCCCTGATTAAAATTTGAGCCCTGATTGCCTCGTAAAGGGTGACCTAGAGCGTATGGGTAGGATTTCCAATCCTTGTCATCCTACTTCAATTTTTGTGCCCTGAAATGGCCTAGAGAGGTATAAAGGCAATGTTACCTCTCTTATTTACATATACACACATATACAAGGCACCAAGGAGATACGAAAGCAATGAAGCAATCAAACATCTTTGGCATCTCATCCCCATCAAGAATTTCAAGGAGCAATCAAGCATATTCAAACATTCATCTCTTCATGATGACAAGCCTAGCAATTATTATGCAAGCATGTCTTTTGTTTTGTCACTTTAGGTCTTTATGGAGTCGTGTTATTGCATCAACACTTATGATCTCATTCCAAGAAGTACTTGCATCGTCAAGGTCTAAAATACTTATCAAGCCTTTTCTAATGACAACAAACTTACTTTCCTTTCATGCAATTTCAATTCAAATTCAAGGTTAATTCCTAAACAGGGGTTTGACTGAGGCAAAACCCTTTCTCCCAGCATTCTTCTTATTTTTTGTGTGTAGGTGACAACTAGCAAAGTTTCAAATCCAGTTACAGAAAGACCAATAGTATGCTTCAGATCCTTGGCTTCCTTTTCACTTTTTGGCACGTCAAGGGTGACTGCCACAAGCAAGGGCGGGTCCAATCACCCCCTATAGTCCAAGTCAACCCTTACACACATTTTGGACTGGTATTTTATGGACTGGTAAGTCTCTATGTGGGATTCTCAAAACTAGTTTTAGCATTTGGTATTTCAGTTTGTTGTTTTCTCTGCGCATTAAAAAACCCTCCTTTCTCTTTATTCCACTCCCCCATCTTGCATCTCCCCATTCCATATTCAATATAGTGAAGGAGAAAACTTATGACCATTCAGCGCTTGGGTCCTCTTAAGCCTAGCAGGTTGTTCTCCTGCCTAATGTATTGATATAACTATAGGCTTAAGTTTCTTAGTTTTCCCTATAAACTAGTGAATCCCCTATTTTATACCTTACAAAAGGATATTGCAATAAACACGGAAAGACAAGAATACCATGTGTGTGTGTGCATGCGTGTGTGTGTGTGTGTGTGTGTGTGTGTGTGTGTGTGTGCGTGCCTGAGATCACTGAAAACCTCAACTAGGTTGGCCACAATAATGATAGACAATATTTACACAAAGTCGTCCATCACGAATACTTTTACTCAATGCAGTCTAACCCAAGAGATAAAGAGGACCCAAATACGTCATAACATGTCAACATTTGCCATTAACAAAATCAAACATAATGTGTAGCTAAACATTAAAACACATTAATGAGTTGGCCCAAAAACATTCTCCAATGCACATAACATAATGCAAATCTAACTACAACATGGAGAGATCCATATCAACCTCTTAACACTCCCTCCAAAGAATATTTCGATCAAAAGATCATTAATTCAATCAACATAATCCACAAACTCGACCAAAGACCAACATATCTTCACTTGTAGACCAAACCAATATAAGATATTTGAGCTAGAACACTACATAAATGTTAGTAACATGTCCACCAAACCACACACCTAGAGACCTCAATGCAAAGCATTCTCCAAACTATTCTTGACTAACCCTGACAGCTAGCCTCGCTGTCAAAAAACAACCAAACATAACTTCAACCTCTGAACTTCTTTGGACCTAAGAACATGATAATGTAACATTTTCATGCCATGATTATTAACTCAGAACGAAAAGCCTCCAATTTCTTATGTGGAGTAATGCAAACCATTCTCTCATAAGGACATCAAATACTCTTTCCTACATATTTTAGCTTCCTATATTGTCACCTTCTAGATACACCACATCCTAATTTGATATCACCATCAAACATCAGAAAAACATTTGAAAACTCAATATTAAACCTCTCTCAATTTCACACATTACACAACACATCACTTCATCAGGTTGACATCAAGGCGAACGGCTAGTTGATATCAATGACAACATTAAACACATATTGGTAACATCTATAACCATCTTCGAACAATTTGCATGTAGCTTTGAGGGCGTCATAATTTATAACTTTGTTTGTAGCTTTATTCAACCAAAACACATCAAAAGAATATGCCTTTGTGAATGAAATAATTGGAGGTCCAATATTGGCCTAAACACTCCTTGAATTCGCATTATATCTTCTTGTAGTAGCTCAAATAACGTCAACATAAATAAGGGCATTAGACACAACCAATTTTCCTATGTCTAACACCAATTCATTCCTCAAAGGAAAATGTATTAACCATTTTCTATACTAGTGTTGAAAAAGTGACCACCCTAAAACTGGCATTTGTGCATCTTTAAACACATATTGGTAACATCTATAACAATCTTGGAACAATTTGTATGTAGCTTTGAAGGCATCATAATTTATAACTTTGTTTGTAGCTTTATTCAACCAAAACACATCAAAAGTATATGCCTTTGTGAATGAAATCATTGCAGGTCCAATATTGGCCTAAACACTCCTTGAATTCGCATTATATCTTCTTGTAGTAGCTCTAATAAAGTAAAGATAAATAAGGACATTGGACACAACCCATTTTCCCATGTCTAACACCAATTCATTCCTCAAAGGAAAATGTATCAACTGTTTTCTATACTAGTGTTCAAAAAGTTACCACCCCAAAACTGGCATTTGTGCATCTTTGACTTCTTTCAGAGCATCAAAAGTTTTTTCATAAGGTACTAGTGTTCAAAAAGTGACCACCCCGAAAGTGGCATTTGTGCATCCCCAAAACTAGCATTTGTGCATCTTTGACTTCTTTCAGAGCATCAAAAGTTTTTTCATAAAGACCCCATCAAAATTTTTTCCATAAGGATCCATGGGATCATGCATCTTTGTAGGCCTTCTAGAAAACCAAAGACACTGAAAAACCAAATCTTCTTCAAACACCTGTGTTGCACATGATCCAACCATTTTTCAAACTTAGGGTTTTCATACAAGGTTAGGGTTTTATAATTAATCAAAATTCTCAACAATTCTCCTCAAATATTGACTCAGATAAGGTTATATCAATGATTACAATCTCAAAGATAAGAAATTCAAGAAATTTGAACAAGAACAAGCTTGAAATCCAATTTTTGAACCAATTTGCAGAAAAGCCTAGTTTTTCCAATATACTTGTAGATAGCTCAATTGACTCAGATAAGGTTATATCAATGATTAAAATCTCAAAGATAAGAAATTCAAGAAATTTGAACAAGAACAAGCTCGAAATCCAATTTTTGAACCAATTTGCAGAAAAGCCTAGTTTTGCCAATATACTTGTAGATAGCTCAATTGACTAAGAAAATCCAATTGAAAATGAAAGTACTTGTCAAAATGATTATAACGATGTATTTATTATGATCAAACAAACAAAAAATTGACCAAGAACAATCTTTTCACCATTGCTATGCATTTGTTCGACCAATGGGGCTAGGACTAGTCGTTCTGAACTTTGAATTTGGATAGTTGATTGAACAAGATCATGACAAGATCTATGGGTATGATTAAACAAATCATATTTGAAATTAAAAAATAAAACATAAACTACATGATGTTAGCTAATTTATCATCGAAGTGATTGTTTGAATACTAAAAAAAGTTAACATTATAGTGTATGTACAAGAGATGTTATGATGTTTTTGAGAGAAATAGGACTAGTTTGCGTGCTACCCCTTTTCAACCCCCTTAATCTCCACCATTTGGAAAAAAAAAGTAGTTTAGAAAGTAGATTTCAAAATACTACATCTCTTGTTCTTGTTACCTTTTAAAATTTGAGTGTAGCTATCTTCAATTTCACATCCAATTTTGGTCTTTTCTAATGTCAAGAAAATGTAGCCATTTAAGACTCCCTTTGGGTCCCATGTAGCCATTTCCATTAAGTGCCACTATACCCATTCAACACTTGATCCTTCTTGAGCCTAATGGGTCATGTTCTTTCCAAATGTGACAAAAGAAATAGGATCAACACCCATCACACACCTATCGATATTTACTTTGTTACAATTACTATTGTCATTCTAGGCAACAAGTTCTCTTTTTAGAGTTGTATTGTTTCTGAGAAAAGGATGAGACTGAGACGTATTATAAGAAGAGGACGTTTTATTGAATTGAGCAAGATGATAGATTTCAATCTTTTTTGAAAATATTTGTGAAAGCATGTGGTGTTAAAAAGGAGGTTCTGATGTTCGAGTTTTGCAATTGAGTTGGTGCCTCAGCTAATTGGAGTTGGTGCTTCAAAGAGCGTTGGTGCTCACTTTTGTAATTTGGGTTGGTGCCCATTTAGTTAGCGCTCATTTCTATTAATAAAATCTATTATTTTCCATGGTTGAAGGTTTATTAAGGAGTGAGGACGTGTTCAGCTACTTGGATTGTTCTTGTTTTTTGAAGCAAACATTTACATGTCATCTCATTTGTTTGGTTTTGAATTGAAGAGTTAATGTTGATTTCATGGTAAGTTGTGTTTATTATTCTACCATCCTAGAATTAAATCACTTCATAATTCCTCATTTTGCTTGGCCCCATTTAAGCATGTATGAGCTCATGTATTAATTTCTGGTACTCTAGCCCCGATTCTTCTTTCCATTCCAACACCCCCTCTTCAATTAGGACCCACGGTCCAAATTTTGGGTCACATTAAGGGGAATAGGCTGACCCAATTGACCTATTCCTCAATGTTTGCCCTGAAATTTGAATTGAAAGGTGGTCTTAACGATTGAGTGAGAAATTTAAAGTCTTGTTGATTTTCTTCAAGTTTCGAGCTCTGAAATGTTTGTGAGGGGTATATAAGCAACCTACCTCTCCCCATTTGGAGAAAACATCATAACCAAAAGTTTATTTCAAGCACACACCTGCGATTTCAACATTCTAAGAAAGATTACAAGCATCCAAGGCATTTCCAAGGTAATCTTCTCCATTGTAGCAAGCTTCTCTCCCTCATTGAAGGCCAAGAAGAGAAGACCACAATCAAGTAAGAAGATCATAACACAATCATCTATTTACAAGCATTCAAGTCTTCAAGTATTCAAGTCATTCTCCTTCTCCATATCAAGCATTGTGGAAAATTACAACAATCATTGTGCAAGGCATGTCTTTTATGATTTCCTTTTAGATTTTTATGTGGATTCAAGCTATTGCATCAACATTTGTGATCACATTCAAAGAAGGATTAAATCATCAAGGTCTAAGACACTTCATGTTTCAGATTTAGCTTATTCTTTATATCAACACACTTTCCTTTCAAGTATATTTCAATTCAATTTTAAGTTTGATTACAAACTGGGGTTTGATTGAGGCAAACCCCTCTCTAGACAAGAATTTCTCTTTTACGTGTGCAGGAACAAGTAGTGCTAGTTTTGCGACTAGATCTGGGAAGTACAAAAGCCTGGCTACAATCTACAATTGAAAACAACCAAAACTGCAGGGAATAGGTTGACCCAACCGACCTAGTCCCTCCAAAACAACTTCAGATTAGAACTACAAGTCAATCACTGTCTCATTTTTTTGTTTTCGACACCAGAATTGGTCTGATAGATCTTTGCCAGTCTGTGCATACAGAAAGTCAACATTTTCCCCCATTTGGTCCTAAATCTTGCATCTCCCTATCAATTGTCCCATTTCCATTTCCTTTAAGTGAAGTATCACTTTACCCGTTCAACGCTTGAGCCTTCTCAGGCATAGTAGGTCATCTTCCTTCAAAATACAACAAAAGTGGGTCAAAAAACTACATAGTTATATCCTCGTATCAGTATTAGAATTTGACTTGATGTAAACAATATCTCATACTAATCAATTGATGAGCTTAAGGGGCCTTATAGTGAATGGTTCATAAGGCAAAACACTTGCTAAAGGTTTTGCAAATGGAGTTGCAAGAAAAGTGGGCTAAACCTTGGAGAAAACTCCATAGTTAAGCGCGCTTGAGCTGGAGTAGTATTGGGATAGGTGACCTTGCAGGAAGTCTTGGTGCTTCACCTCTTTGACCATCACTTAGATACAATGAGTGTTAAGTGTTCCATTCATTCCCATGAGAGATGGGTTCTTGTGAACCACTACTCATGAAACATGGGCCAACGAGTTTAACTAAAAAAACTACACAGTTGAATCTTGAAAGCAATATCACAATTTGACTTTGTTGTGGAAAATATCTCCTATTTATAAAAAAAAATAGGATCAACACCCATCACACGCCCATCCATATTTTTTGTTACATTTTAGTAAATCCGACTCATAACATTTCTACTTCTGATTTGGTGTTTAGATTTGATTTGTATACACTACATTGTTCCATTTTATGCATTTAATTTTGATCTTTAGATTCATTGGTAAAAAAGACATAAAAAAATGCACTCTGACATTTCTTATTTTACATATTTGGCATATACTTTCACTTGAAAAAAGAAAAATTCTTTTCATTTCATTTTCAAATAGACTAGTTTCACAATGCATACATTCTATAGATTAATTTCATTATGCTTTCCTAAAGACCCTCGTATCCATGAGGAAATTTTGGTGCAAGAAGACACTATCAACACTTCTTTTGAGGATCTCCCTCCTAAGGATGAAGCCTTAGGGGACCATAATGATCTCTCCTAAAATGTACCTCCCCTATGAGGATCATTTGTTGCAAGAGGACAATACCATGGCTATTTATCGTGATAATACCCCACTTTCTGTGCATTTCATTCACATTCCTTCTATAGATGAGGCTTTAATGAGTTATGTTTGTCCCTCTCCTAAAGATCATTTCACTCATAAGGATAATTCGAAGCAAGAGAATGACATTACCTCTCTTAAGGATACTTTCTCTTTTCTACCACTATATAACACATCTCCCATAGATGAAGCATTGATGAATAACACTTGTACCTTTCCTAGGGCATCTTTTGTTAATGAAGACAATGTTCATATTCCTATTAATGATCTCCCCATTAGAGATACAACATTCAAGAGTTGCAATGAACCCTCTCCTTCCAAAGGTACCTTGGTGCAAGAGACTAAGCATGTTACCCCTCTAGATCCTCCTTCCTCTCCTACATCTTATATAACCATCAATCTCTTTGGAGTCAAGATGATGTTATGCATTTCATTCATGATCTATCTCCTAACATATCATTGAGTGAAGATGAAAACCTAGATGAGAACACTTCTCCCCAACCTCCTAAAGTGGATGTGAATAATTTTGATAGGATTAAACATCTCTTTATAGAGATCAATCCTCCTACTATACATTCCTACACAACACCTTTTCATAAACCTCATGTTGAAAGCCTTCCACCTTTCAAACTATAAACATCTTATGAACTTGGCTATGAAATTATTTCTACACGAGCCTATAGTGGACAAGATCTATGAAAGATGGAACAAGACCCTATAGATCCTCCTACACAAGACACTAGATTTACAACTCAAGAAAACATTGTGTACAACCCTTTTCAAAACTTGATTACTCATTTCTTATCTAAGCAAAACACAAAATCTTCTCTTCCTTTCTCATATCATGATGTCACCATACAAATCCAACAACTTATCGATAGTGATACTATCCATGTAATGCCTTAGCATTTCCTTCACCTATTATGTTGCTCCACACCATGTGATCTTAGTAGCTTACTTTGTGGACTCTTTGTTTTGCCTAGTGTCATATTTCACATTTCAATCTTCACTTGTGAGCGATATAATAGGTCCCTTTCCTTGTCATTCCACTTGGGGGCCAAGGTATCTATTTTTGTATCCTTCTATTAAAGGATTCACACTCTCTTTGTTGATTTGTACCTCTTATGACATGATTTCCTTCATTGCATGGACTTGTCTGTTTCACATAAGGATCTTTCTTCCTATTTTTTTATGAGATTGACATCCTTGTCTGCAACCTCTTCCTTGCTTGCAAGTGTATATCTACTATAATTAATCTCTCCTTATCATTGGAAGTAGCCATCCTTGTTCTTTTCCTTAAGATGCCACCATAGTCTTATGTTGTCATCTTAAGCAGGGGGCATACATGTGACCTCCATGTGTATTATATGACGGATTCCTAAATTCTTTTGCACTCGTGTGTTATTTAGTGGATTTCCCTAGAGACAATGCTTTTCTTGGTAATCCTTTTGCACTAATTCACACCATTTGCGCCATTTTGAAGATTTCCTTGGAGATGATGTTTCCTTGGTTATCTTTTGGGACCAAGCACCAATTAGTAGATGTCCTTACATCCTCCGAGATTGGTTTACCTAACATAACACAACTTGATAGACTAATTGACCTATTAAATTACACCGATACATTTTTAAGGTGGTGTTGACTAGCATAACATAATTTGCTCGACTATTGATTTCATCTTTGCACTAACTTCTCTTTTGGGATGAGTGGAACTATCATAACACAACTTGCTATCCTTTCTACTCCTTCCATCTCTTTTCTTCCATATGTCACCTAGCATGAAAAAATTAACTAGCCCATTAGATTCATCCTATATCTTTTCTCCATGATCTCATAGCTTTTCTAGGAGGTTAGACGACGACGTCTTGTCTTGTCTTTTGTGTGTACTCTTGCTCTTTCCATGTGACCACTTGTGATTTTACAATATCTTTCCAAACATGATACTAGAGGTTGAGACATTTTCTCTGTCGAGGTATCTTCAACTAGTTCATTTGGATTCTTCTTTTTAGTAGTGACCCCCTTTGTTGGTGTCTTTTGTCTTTGGTTTCCTTTGCCCTTTTGTTTTTGTTTGGTTTTGTGTGCCCTTGCACGTGGTTGTACAAGTTGAGATCCTTTGTTTGCGGGCTTGTGCCCTTAAACTTAGTGATGTCCTATCCCTTTTCTATTTTGCCCATGATCGTGTGTCTCTCTTTCTTTTACTTTACCACACGTATGTGTATAGGACTCATACTTCCATTAAAGTGGGGGCTATATATATCATCCTACAATAGCATCACTATGTAGTTCCTAATTTAGCTTAGCCCCATTTTAGCATGTATGGGCTCCCACATTAATTTACGATGCTCCAACCCCGATTCTGCTTTCCATTTAGTTACCCCCTCTTCGATTAGGACCCGTGGTCCAAACTTTGGGCCACATTAAGGGGAATAGGCTAACTTGGTCAACCCATTGTCGGGAGTGTGCTGACCAGGCCTATTCCCGGAAATGGACCGACTCGATCGATCCATTCCTGGGAGTGGTCCAACCTAGTCTGCCCATTCCCAGGTTTGGGCTAACCCAATTGGCCTATTCCCCATGTTTACCTCAAAATTTGAAACAGGAGGTGGTCTTAACAGTTGAGCAGTAAATTCAAACTCCCGTCGACTTTCTTCGAGTTTTGAGCTTTGAAATATTTGTGAGGGGTATATAAGCAACCTGCCTCTTATCATTTGGAGAACACATCATAACCACAAGTTGAATTCAAGCATGTACCTATGATTTTAATATCTCAAGCATTCTAAGGCAAATTTCAAGCATCTAAGGCATTTCCCAAGGCAATATTCTTCCTTGTAGCATGTTTCTCTCCCTCATTAAAGGCCAAGTAGAGGAGACCACAATCAAGGAAGAAGATCATAGGACAATCATCTGTTCAAAAGCATTCAATTCCTCAAGCATTCAAGTCATTCTACTTCTGCATATCAAGAATTGTGGCAAACTACAACAATGATTGTGCAAGGCATGCCTTTTATGATTTCCTTTTAGGATTTTGTGTAGAGTCAAGCTATTACATCAACATTTGTGATCACATTCCAAGATGCATTGTGTAATCAAGGTATAAGACACTTAATGTTTCAAATCTAGCCTCTACTTTATATCAACACGTTTTCCTTTAAAGTATCTTTCAATTCAATTTCAAGGTTGATTCCAAACTAGGTTTTGACTCAGACAGACCACTATTTACACAACAATTTCTCTCTTTTCTATGTGCAAGAGCATGAGACACTAGTTTTGGGTTGGATCTGGGAAGTACAGGAACTCGGCTACAGTCTGCAATTGAAAACAATCAAAATTGCAGGGAAAAAGTTGAACCTAGTTGACCTCTTCCCAAGAATAGGTTGACTCAATCGACCTAGTCCCATAAATAGGCTGACCCAGTCAATCTAGTCCCTCCAAAACAACTTCAGATTGGAAGTACATGTCAGTAATCGTCTCACAATTTTGTTTTCGACATCAAAATTAATTTGTCAATATGTGCATACATAAAGTCTACATTTTGCCTCATTTGGTCCTATATCTTGCATCTCCCTATCAATTATCTCATTTTCATTTCCATTAAGTGAAAGACCACTATACACATTCAACGCTTGAGCCTTCTTGAGCCTAATGGGACATCTTCCTTCCAAATGTGACAAAAAAAATAGGATCAACACCCATCGCACACCTATCCATATTTATTTTGTTACAATTACTATTGTCATTCTAGGTAGTGAATTCCTTTTTCAGACTTGTAGTGTTTTTGAAAAAAGTATTAGACTTAGACTGCTAATGTTTGTAACTTCAGTCGTATGATCATTAGAATACATATAATACATGTTGATTAATAATAATATAATATATATATGTCATATTATTATTAATCTTATGGAATTTCATATTCAATATTATATTATTATATTATTCTTAATTAATAACTGATTGATTAAAACATTATAAGATTGATTAAATTATAATTAATGGAAAGAGGCATGTTCTTTCTTATAAATAATAATGAATAGACATGTTCCATGAAGGGACATGTCTCTCCTAGCCTCATTCCCAATATAAATGAAAGAGAGATTGTTGCATTTGAAAAACACATACAACATAGAGTGCTATTACATTTGTAGCTATCCTAAATATTAACATGATATCAGAGCCAGACTGCAAATGCAAGAGAGTAGTTTGGGATATGTTGGTGAAAAACAAATTTTGAATAATCCCACTGGAGCGATTGGAGAGATAGTGTGGGGTTAAAACGTTATGACGGATTGTGTACGGGTCTATGTGAAATTCCGAGAGAAAGTGGCTTTCATTAAAGAGATATATTAATTTGTTATGATTGTGGTCAAGCATTAACAAAGAAGAATGTATTCAAGGAAGTGTGTCTTTACAGAAAAAAAAAGAATTAATTATAGAGTTTCACCTCCCTTGGAGCAATCAAGTCATTTAACAAGAAGACATGAGTATTGTTCAACGATATACGAGTGGGAATTGTACAATGTGGGGGGAATAATAACCAATGTTGCATTTCCATTTGAACCATCCTTGGTGGATAGTGAGAAAATGGTGATCATCCACTCTAGGTTGTCACTCTAAATGAAGGTCGTCGACATGGCTAGCACGAATAACATTATGATCTCCTACAACGTGTCCTCCACAAACAACTTCAAAATTTGATGAGAGTTGATATTTCCTATATGGGATCACCTTACAAAAGGAAATATTTGAAACTTAAGATAAGTATTCCATGTTTTATTAATGCACATGAATTATTGAGTTTGAAATTTACGCTATAATATTGGCTAGTAAAATCTTGTATGCTTCTATCTTTGGTATTTCCGTATGAGATAGTTTAGTTTATAAGCTATTTGTAATCTCTCTCTAACATACCTTCAGGGTAGAAGCACAAGAAATTGTTTTCAGAGGGAGTCTGAATATTCAGAAGTAACTTTGGATGAGGAGCTATGAAGATTGATATCAGACTCATAGGGAGTTTGATAGTTCATCTTAAACAATCTTGGATGATCAACATATTGATATCTTCTCAATGAGTTCTTCTTTGTGAGAGAAGTTCGAGGTGAAATCCCTTGTTTCACTACAACATTTGGGGTCAAATTTCGATGCCAATTTGCGACGACACTACCATTTGTGTGTGATTTTTGTGTTTTTTTTTCAACTGCCCCCGATGCTGTTGTAATAGCGATGGTACTGTCGGAATTGCGACACCCTCGTGATTATACAAAAAAGAAAAAGAAAAAGAAAGGCTCATTTCTAATTTAGCGTGAAGAGGGCCTAACTGTGGAAGATTGGAATCTTCGTATATGGTAGCCACGACTTGATCAGGTTGGCATTCAAGATTTGTATTCTCATTAACTCAACTTCATTTTGATGACATTTGTTGATTTAATGGCACAATATGAATGTTAATACTGGCATTGTTGGCATTGTTAATACTGGAAATGTCTTGATGGATCGCGGGCTGCAAGCTAGGGCATCATGCATTGTTTATGAGCTCATTGTTTAATACTGGCATTGTTTACATCTTTGCATTTCGAATGCTTGATGACCCACGAGCTTTGAGAGCTAGGGCATCATTGTTATTACCTTCAAGGCATTGTGTGAAGTGTTTGATCTCTCTTTATTTGTATTGTTGTTGATATTCACTATGTGGTACTCCCCGTGATGATCATTTCATGAGGAAATGTCTTGATGGCTCGCGGGCTGCAAGCTAGGGCATCATGCATTGTTTATTAGCTCACTGTTTAATACTAGCATTGTTTACATCTTTGCATATGGAATGCTTGATGACCCGCGAGCTTTGAGAGCTAGGGCATCGTTGCTATTACCTTCAAGGAATTGTGTGAAGTGTTTGATCTCTCTTTATTTGTTTTTCTGTTGATATTCACTATGTGGTACTCCTCGTTTATGATCATTTCATGAGAAAATGTCTTGATGGCTCGCGGGCTGCAAGCTAGGGCATCATGCATTGTTTATGAGCTCACTGTTTAATACTGGCATTCGTTTACATCTTTGCATTTGGAATTCTTGATGACTCGCGAGCTTTGAGAGCTAGGGCATCATTGCTATTACCTTCAAGGTATTCTGTGAAGTGTTTGATATCTCTTTATTTGTTTTGTTGTTGATATTCACTGTGGTACTCCCCATTTATGATAATTTCATGAGGAAAACATGGTATCTTCTTTCCTTTCTGCAACATTCTTCTGAGTGCACATGTCCTGTAGCATGGTTTTTCTTTTAGAAGTGTATGGCTTGACTATGCACATGCATAATTGTAGATGAGGATCAGTATAAGGATGTCATTCATTGCTTAGATCTTCTTGATCTAACCCCCATCTCTCTTTTCTTTGCAGGTTCTGGATCACGCAGGAGCACACTGGATTCATACTCGGGTAAAAAATTCATCACTTCAGACAATGTCTGGTACCCTTATTATTTATGTTCATCCTCTTATGTATGTTTGTACTCTTGCATATTCTTCTGAAAGTTGGCTATGCTCAACAGCCCAAATGATTTTATCTTTTAGTTCCTTTCCTTGTATAGTATATACAAGTTATTTGGCATATATATAGTATATACATGTAATCTTTAGATGCAAAAATTTATTTTCCTTTACATGTATCTTTTCATGAAATG
>MU226578.1:3307134-3319766 GCA_018584345.1 Thuja plicata | reverse complement strand
TGAGAGCATTCTAAAAACCCTTGCACTCCATGCCTAGGGAGCTATGGATCGATTTTTGAGACCTCATTCTTGAGTGTTCTTGAATGTAAGGATTCATAGAAGTGTGACACAATTATAGCACACACTATCCACGTAATGCCTTAGCATTTCCTTCACCAATTATGTTATTCAAGACCATGTAATCTTAGTAGCTTACTTTGGGAGCTCTTTGTTTTGCCTAGTGTCATACTTCACATTTCAATCTTCACGTGTGAGCAATATAATAGGTCTATTTCCTCGTCTTTTCGCTTGGGGGGCAAGGTACTTATCCTTCTAAAGGATTCTTTCTCTCTTTGTTGATTTGTACCTCTTATGACATGATGTCCTTCATTACATGGACTTGTTTGTTTCACATAAGGATCTTTCTTTCTATTTTTTTATGAGATTGACATGTGTTACAACCTCTTCCTTGCTTGGAAGTGTTATATCTACTATAATTGATCTCTCCTTATAATTGGAAGTAGGCATCCTTGTTCTTCTCCTTACGATGCCACCATAGTCTTATGTTGTCATCTTAAGGAGGGGGGCATACATGTGGCCTCCACGTGTATTATATGATAGATTCCTAAATCCTTTTGCACCCGTGTGTTATTTAGTGGATTTCCCTAGAGACAATGCTTTTCTTGATGTTCATTTCTATTTATAAAAGCTATTGTATGCCATGGTTTTTTACCCAAAAGGGTTTCCACAAGAAATCTAGTGTATGTGTCTTCATGGTTGCTCTCATTATGTTTTTTGGTTTCATGTAGTTAAAAGTTTCAAAAGTTTTGAAATACTGATTCAAAAGGGAGAAGTTGGGAGTGATTTCACTCCACCATTAACTTGTTGTTTGGACTCAGGAGGAGTTTTCATTATTACATTTTTCATCCCCTATTTCACTTATGCAAGTTGGCTTCGTCATTAATGTCAAAAGAGGAGAATCAAGTCAAGGGGAGCAGCGTTATTTCAAAGTCAAAGGAAGTAATATTACATCAGAGCTTCTTTGTGTCAGTTTTTCTTCAGATGGGTTGTCATCAATGACAAAGGGGGAGATTGTTGAGTATGATGTCATTGATGTCAAAGTTTGATGATCAAGGTCATACATTCCAAAGGATCATTCTAAATATATGGAATTGGATTGAACTACCTAGTTGTCTACTTAAGGAATTGGATTGAGCTACCTAGTTGTCTACTTTTGGTGCTTGACATGCTTGAGGTAGTTGGTTGTCGTGTTGAGTTGCCTAGATATGAAATATCATGTCAGCATTTATATATTCTAAGACTTCCTTGATTTTAATTACGATGGCTTAGTTTTAAATATGCAAATATCAAATTGAATATTGGGCGTGAATATAGAGTCAAATATGTTTGACCTTCCTGTCGGCTAAGTTTAATATGCATTCTTCGCATATATCCAAAGTTGTGGACAGCTTCATAGATTAATATATGGTGCTCTCTTTTAAAATAGATTCATTTATTCTTTCCGCACTATATTTGGACGATGGCTTCAAATATTGGTTGCGGTTTATTCTTGGCAACTGCGTGGCCTAAATGAGTTGCGGGAATTAGCACATACAAAATAATTTGCTGTAGAAACCGTCTTCTATTCTTAAAATCTCACGATTTGTGTTTTTATGTGATTGTTTCTTCTTAAGGCATGCTCCTGCAGTAATAAATAAGGTCAAGCTTAATATAGACAAAGGAATATTGGTGTTTGACCTGAAAATGTGGAGTCGTTGTTTGAAAACTCCTATGGAGACATGTTGAAAATAGAATTGACGCATGACAATTTAGGGGCTGTGTTTATTATTTTTTGTGAGCAGGCTGGGACGTTGGAGAGTAGTGGAGAAAGATTATTTTGAGTCGTGCCATTTTTGAGAAGTATACAGCTGCTAATTGTAGCACGTTTTTTAGTCTGGGAACGGTGCGTTGATTTTGAGTAATGTAAGGGTTGTGGCTGAGAAATATATCTTCTTTCTGCTATGACTAGGCTTTATGATTTCTATTGAGTTGAGCTGCTTGGATTGTTCTTGTTTTCTGAAGTAAACATTTACAATTGTCGTCTCAAGTAATGTTCCGAGCCCCCTGGCACGTCGAAGTTGAAGTTCGTAATTCTGGCGCCTGGAATTGCAGGTCTACGGTCCACTGTATGGAGGAAGGAATGTGGCCGCGCGGTAGCTGGAAGGCCATACAGTATGGTTGGGTGGCCGTACGGTAGGGAGAGGTGTGGCCGCACTGTAGGAGTTGGGTGGCCGTACGGTGCAGCAGAGAGGTCGTACGGTGACGACAGGGGCGTCGTACGATAGGAACTGGAGGCCGTACCGTGCAACAAAGAGGTTGTACGGCGGTGGCCGGGAGGTCGTACGGTGATGGTTGGAAGGTGTTCGGGGATGTCTTGAGGAAGATGCCTGCGGGGTATGAAATGTGCCTTCGGACCAGATGGAAGTAAGGAACCAATACAATCCACAATAACAGATGAAATCAATACTTGCCAGGAGAGATGATAATAATAATCAATTGATAGCACTTCAGATTCGCCAGATCCGAATAGAGAACAAGCAGAGTAGGGTGAGGGTTAAATCCCACCGAAACTACAAATACCAACTAGGGAGGGTCTTTCACCTCCGAAATGGCAGACAATAGAATTCCAGCAGGAATTCACAATTACAAGAAAAATATCAAAACTCAACAGGATAAATACATCCTACACGCCGGTCATAAATACCTGTTGGACAAACTCCCGACGTGTACAAATAAAGCCGACACAGCACACTAACACCTACACTAAAATAAAAGATGGGTCTGGAATAAGCTAAATCAACCAGAACCCAAATACAAGTTTATTTTATTTATTTAATAATGGGGACATTACAGTCCTCTCATCCCAAAGATTGCTTGTCCTCAAGCAATTGTAGACTTGGATGATTCATAATTTGCTCGCCCTCCTAGGTAGCATCTTCCAACGAAAGGTTCTTCCAACGCACCATAAATTCTTTGACCGTGCGAGTCCTCAACTTTTTCTCTCGGGTGGTAATGACTTCAGCCGGCTCCAGAACTAACTTCCCTTCTCTGTTGAGGGGTGGTAAATCTTCAGACACAGTGACATGTTGCCCCACTGTCTTCTTCAGGCAAGATACGTGAAATACATTGTGAATCCTACTTCCCTCAGGTAGATCCAGTTCATAGGCAACCTCACCCACCCGTTTAGAAACAAGGTAGGGCCTGTAGAAACGCGACCTCAATTTCTCCTTCCCAGATGCCTTTAGGGACGACTGCCTGTATGGCTAAAGTCGAAGGTATACCAAGTCTCCCACTTCAAAACTCCTCTCAATGCGATGCCTGACAACAAATATTTTCTGTTGATTGTGAGCCCGTAGGAGATTCTCCTGGAGTGATCTTAGGATATCTATTCCTTCCTGCAGCCAATCTTTTGCCTTTGGTGCGCGACTATCTCCCAACGCCATGTCCACGAATGAAGTTGGTTCATACCTGTACAAAGCTTTGAAGGGAGTCATTCCGATGGACATGTGATAGGTGGTGTTGTAACAATGCTCCCCCAGATGTAGCCACTTTACCCACGCTTTCTGTTGTGCGGACACAGTTTCTAAGATATCCTTCCAACCACTTGTTCATGATCTTTGTCTGTCTGTCAGTTTGCAGGTGGTAGCTTGTGTTGGGTGACAACTCTATTCCTGCCAGTCGAAATAGTTCTTTCCAGAAAGTACTGAGAAAATGACTATCTCGGTCGCTCACTATCTTCTGAGGGAGTCCATGCAAGTGGAACACCTCCCGAAAGAACAAGTCTGCCACCTGTGCTACTTGGTATTCCCCTGAAATAGCAAAGTGTGCATACTTGGTCAATCTGTCAACCACCACAAAGATGCAATCTCTTCCTTGCACCTTCAAAAGCCCAGTAATGAAATCCATTGAAATGCTAGTCCATTTCTGCTCAGGAATCGGCAGTGGCTAAAGTAGACCTGCTGGCATAGTGTGTTATGATTTGTTCTGCTGACAAGTAGGACATTCCCAGACATATCGGAGGACATCATTCTTTAAGCCCTTCCAGGAGAACCTTTCCCTGATCTTCATGTAAGTCTTCAAATATCCCTGATGCTTGGCCAGAGGTGAGTCATGTATCTCCTTCAGAATCTTCGCCTTCAATTTGGATTCGGGTACCAAGTATATTCTGCCTTTGTAGTATATAATATCATCAACCACCTTGTATCTGTCATCTTGTCCTTCGTCGTCCAACAGCTGACATGCGAAAGTATTCTTGGAATACTCAACCAACAGGTGTGCTCTCCAATCGGTTGAGATTTGAGATAAAGAGCATATCATTGGCCGTCTCGACAAGGCGTCAACCACCACATTATTTTTTCCCTTTATATATTCAATGTCAAAATCAAAAGCCTGTACTTTACTTACCCACTTCTGTTGTTGTTCATTGAGTTCCCGTTGTTCCAAGAACTGCCAAAGGCTATTATGATCTGTACGCACGGTGAACTTGGCTCCGACGAGGTATTGTCAAAATTTTGTCAAGGCATGCATGATGGCGAGCATCTCCTTGTCGTAGATGGAATACAATTTCTCGGCTCCAGAAAGCTTCCGACTCTCAAATGCAATCGGGTGACGGTCCTGCATCAACACAACCCTAATACCCTCTCTGGAGGCATCACACTCCAAAATGAAGGGTCGGGTGAAATCTGGAAGTGCCAGCACCGGGCAAGAGCTCATGACTTTTTTGAGCCTTTCAAAAGTTTGTTGTGCCTATTTGCTCCATTGGAATGATCCTCTCTTTGTTAGGTTCGTCAATGGTGCACTAAGCTATGAGAATCTCTTCACGAATCACCTATAATAACTGCACGACCCGAAGAATCTGCGCAGGTCTGAGAGAGTCTTTGGCGGCGGCCAATCCAGAATGGCTTGAATATTTTCCTAATGCACTTGAACCCCTCGCCCACTGACAATGTGCCCGAGGTACAATAACTCTGTCATCCCAAACTCACATTTTAACCTTTTGGCAAACAAGGACTGTGATTCCATAATCTCCAGTATTTCATCCAAATGCTTCAAATGTTCCTCCCATGTCTAACTGTATACGAGTATGTCATCAAAAAATACCAATAGAAACTTACGCAGTTGTTTGCTGAAGATGTGATTCATACATGACTGGAATGTGGCAGAAGCATTGGTCAATCCAAATGGCATGACCAAGAACTCGTAATGCCCATAGTGGCAGCAGAAGGCTATTTTCTCCACATATTTTCCTCTCATACGAATCTGATGATACCCAAATCGAAGATCTGATGATACCCAGGTCGAAGATCTATTTTCGAAGAAAAGACTGCACCATGCAGTTCATCCAACATCTCGTTGATTCTGGGAATAGGGTACTTGTTCTTGATGGTTTTCTTATTTAATGCACGGTAGTCCACACATCCTCGGAGTTTCGTCCTTCTTGACTAGTACGACGGATGATGCAAAAGGGCTGGAACTGGGCATGATCCATCCCTTATCGAGAAGTTCCTGTATTGTTTTCTCCATTTCATCGTTAAACCTTTTAGGATGGTTGTACGGTGTGGTGATGATAGGTTGGGCGTCAGCCTCCATCTCGATAGTGTGTTCAAACCCACGGTGCAGTGGTACGCCTGGTAGTATGTCAGCAAAAACTAATTGATGCTTATCCAACACATTCTGAAGTTCCTCATCCTGATAGAAGGTAGGCTCTCCATGTACTGGTTTTGATGAGATATAACAGTGTGCGGCCCAAACCATATCGTCGTGCCTGAGGATGGCCTCCTTCCGTCGGGCAAAAATTTCCCTCGGTCCTCTATTCAACATTCCCCTCAGAACAACTTTGTCATCCATGGTTTCCATCCACTGGATGCTGAGGATGACTTCCATGTCGTCCAAATCAACTATGAAGAAGTCATCTATCACCGTGTGGTTACCCATAGAAATGCTCAGCTGTGGGACCAGTTGGGTGCAAGACAAAATGCTTCCTCCTACTACCTTGACGTCGAATCCTTGGTGTGCCTCTGTCTGTAAACCCCTTCGTTTGACTAGTGAGGAGTTGATGAAGTTGAGGGTAGCCCCGCTGTCTAGCGTGACCACAACCCTCTGTCCTTGGAGAGTACCCTGTACTCGGAAGATAGTGCATCTCGGGGTTCTAGCTAAAGCAGCAATGGACCCGCCTCTTTTCAACAATGTGGCAATTCTTTCCGCACAGTTTAGGTTAGCTTCTCAGGCGGCCGGTTGTTCATCTTCCTCAGCTTCTGGTGCATATTCTTCCTCTTCATCATCTGACATTACTTCAATATAGTGGATTTTTCCCTTGCCTAAGCAATGATGTCCAGGTTCCCATGGTTCCCTACAATTGAAGCACAGCTTCCTCCTTCTGAGCTCCCGTCGAGTAGCCTCATCTAGTAGAGGTCTCTCTTTGGCGGAGGTCTGTTGTCCTTTTCTTTGGGAATAAGGGGTGGTTTGGACTGTGCATAACTCCTAGAGGAAGAGGAAGATATTGACATGTCGCATGCCTTCTTGATTGCCTATGTGAGTGTGATGGGATTGAACCCCTTCACGCATCTTCTCAAAGGTTCTGCCAACCCATCTATGAATAGCACGACCAATCGTCTTTCCAAATTATCAGTTACCAGGACTGAAAATCTTTGAAATTTTGTAATGAAACTGTCCACTGTACCCGTCTGTTTCAACTGAGCCAAATCTTTGAAACTAAGCTCTGGATCTCTTCCATCAAAATGATCCATTAATCTCTCAGTGAAAATAGCATAGGAGGTTATTTGATCATGGCCCAGAGTGACCATGCCATGATGCCACCATTCGTGAGCTAAACCTTCCAAATGTAGGGCCGCAGATTTTATGGCTTTGTCCTCCGGCATAGGGTTGAGCTGGAAATAGGTGTCGGCCTTCTGCACCCAAGCCCTAGCTGTGGTGGAACCAGAACCATCAAAAGCTGATAAATTAACTTTACCGATCTTTCTCCTAACGTTGTCGTTATAGTAGCCACCCCTATTGTTGCAGCCTGAATATCTCATTCTCAGATCTACAATTCTCAGATCTACATAATCCTTGTAGGTTATATCCCCTTCCAGATTTGCATTCTTCCAATCCTCCCGAAGTTGATCTTGCATATCTTGGAATGTAGGTGGTTCTCTGTGTTGTGCTTCCGTTCGAGGGGGGAAGGTGGGCATCGACGGTCAAGAGCGTGTTGGTTCGGGGTTTGCCCTACTTGCAACAAAATTGTCACTTTGCACATTTTGCTATGTGGATGCTTTGCCTTCAGCCAATTTTTGTAATGTCTCCTCCATGAGTTGCTGATTGTCATTGATCCGCATTTGGTTTCTGGTGAGCTCTCTCAGCAATGCCATGACTTGAGCGGCAGAATCCTGTTGATCTTCCATTCTATCAACCGAATGATATATGTTTCTTCTCCTGGTAAATACTTGCATTCAAACCCACAAGCTGGCAGAATCACCAGCTTTGATACCACTGTAATGTTCTGAGCCCCCTGGCACGCCGAAGTTGAAGTTCCTAACTCTGGCACTTGGAACTGCAGGTCGTACAGTGGATAGAAGATCCGTACGAAGGAAGGAATGTGGCCGCGCGATAGCTGGAAGGCCGTACGGTATGGCTGGGTGGTCATACGGTAGGGAGAGGTGTGGCCGTATGGTGGCTAGGTGTGGCCGTACGGTAGGAGTTGGGTGGTTGTACGGTGCAGCAGAGAGGCCGTACAGTCGTGGCCGGGAGGTCGTACAGTGACGACAAGGAGGTCGTACGGTAGGAACTGGAGGTCGTACGGTGCAGCAAAGAGGTCGTACGGTGGTGGCTGCGAGGCCGTACGGTGACGGAAGGGAGGTCGTACGATGATGGTTGGAAGGTGTTCGGGGATGTCTGGAGGAAGATGCCTGCAGGGTATGAAATGTGCCTTCGGACCAAAAGGAAGTAAGGAACCAATACAATCCACAATGATAGATGAAATCAATACTTGCCAGGAGAGATAATAATAATAATCAATTGATAGCACTTCAGATTCGCTAGATCCGAACAGAGAACAAGCAGAGTAGGGTGAGGGTTGAATCCCACCGAAACTGCAAATACCAATTAGGGAGGGTCTTTCACCTCCGAAATGGCAGACAACAAAATTCCAGCAGGAATTCGCAATTACAAGAAAAATATCAAAACTCAACATGAGAGATACATCCTACACGCCGGTCATAGATACCCGTCGGACAAACTCCCGAGGTGTACAAATAAAGCCGACACGGCATACTAACACCTACTCTAAAATAAAAGATGGGTCTGAGATAAGCTAAATCGACCGGAACCCAAATACAAGTTTATTTTATTTATTTAATAACAGGGACATTACATCTCATGTTTGTTTGGTTTTGAAAATGGAGTCAATGTTGATTTCATGGTAAGTTGTGTTCATTGCTATTGCCATTCTGGGCAGTGAGTTCTCTGTTCAGACTTGCAGAATTTTTGAGAAAAGGACGAGACTGAAATGTATTGCGAGAAGAGGATGTTTTATTGAAACAAGCAGGATGATAGATGTCAAGCTTTTCTGAAAATCATCTGTGAAAGTGTGCATGTTAAAAAGGAGGTTCCGATGTTCGAGTTTTGCAATTGAGTTGGTGCTCAAACTGGGGTTGGTTCCTGAGCCGACTGGAGTTGGTACTTCAATGTCCCGAGTTGGTGCTTTGAAGAGGGTTGGTGCTCACCTTTGTAATCTCAATCGTGCCCATTGGGTTGGTGCCCATTTCTATCAATAAAAGCTATTGCATGCCATGGTTTTTAACTCGAAAGGGTTTTCCACAAGAAATATGGTGTGTGTTTTTATGGTTGCTCTCAATATGTTTTATGTGGTTTCATCTTGTTTTCTATTTGCAAGCTATATTTCTAACCAAAACTAATTGCAAAAAATAAACAACTTTATTTCTTTTAGAAAGTATACACATCTAAACTACTAACACAAACTTCAACCCACCAAAATCTCAATGTACAAAACATGAAAATAATATACCTGAGTTGAAGATAAGCATGTGAGCAAGTTTGAAGAGAAGGGTAGGCAAGCTGAAGATTTCAACAGCAAGGAAATGTCAACTAAATTGCATGTACATATTTTGGTTTATGCATGTTCATCCCCTGTGCCTTCTACTCATCTCTTGCCACTTCTGTTTCCGTTCCCATTCCTTGGAATGTGGCTACACTAACAAATTAACAAATTGAAATGTGCCATTCCAGAATCTTAGTTTCTGATTTTTCAGATGTCGAAGCTGTTGATTGTCAAAGATAAAATGCTTTTTCAAGCCTTGAAGTTGTCGACTGTCAGATTAATGCAAAGTTGAAATACACTATCTGGTATCCAAATTCTTGGTACCCATATAGGGCATCCATTTGGACTGGATAGTCTACAGCTTAAACCCATGATGAATACATGAAATTATGAAAAGAATGAAGAATGAATTGCTGGATAGTGAAAAAATACAAATTTGAATCCTTTGAGTCTGACTGGATAATAAATAGCCATCAAGAGCTTGATCAAATGGCTCAGGGAAGTACATCAGAAGGTTTCGAATCAGCTGCCAATATTTAATCAGGGAAGTACATCTGCAACCCTTAATCCATTTTCTGCTGTTGGACATTGAAAACCAGAAGTTTGCTAAGCCACTCTTCAGCCTTGCAAAAGATTTACATTTAATCTATGTAAAGAATAAAGAATAATTTGCTGAATGGTGAAAAAACACAAATTTGGATCCTCTGACTGGATAAGCTCTAGCCATCTAGAGCTTAATCAATTAGCTCAGGGAAGAATATCAGAAGATTTTGAATCATCAGCACCAATGTTATAATGGGATGGTCACATCTTTGTAACCATTAATCCATTTTATGCTGTTGGAGATTGAAAATGACAAGCCCACTAAGCCAATATTCACCCTTGCTCACAACGAATACACAGAACAAACCCTTCTTGGTTTACTTGCTTTTTATTCCATTATCCTTGCATTTTTGCACGCTTCCACACTATTACAACACCATCAGAATCAGATGAAGCCAATAGGTTTTCACCATGATTCCATGCCACTCCAATAACTGGAGAACTGTGCCCCTGTCACCACAAATATGTAAACAAGGTGTACAGATAATGAAGCATTTAGAAATCACAATCAAAACAATAAAAATCACAGTGAGTAGTTCACCTGTAACTTATTTACACATGGGTGCTTTGGTCTGGTTAAATCATAGAAATACACATTTGAATCCTCACTCCCAGAGACTGTTGAATTTCACAAAAAAAAATTAGAACATGTCTGTAGTTTGAAAGGTTATGTTTTCAACAGTTTTACTAATCCTTTCCGCTCTCAGACATCAATCCTAAGCACAAGGGACCGAAAAGATATCAATGTGTACCAAAATAATGTGTTGGAAAACAAGATGTTCAGACTATATATTATTAAGTCACTAGCACTTTCATCATATTTTTGCACACCAATCAAAGCAACTAACCAACCCAGATTTTCAGAGAAGAGAAGCCATAAATTTACACATGTATCCATTTCTACAATGCTTATGGTGCAGGTTGTTTGTAACATGAGGAACAATCATACCCGTGAATATTTGTGACAACCTTTAAAATGTTTCTTTGGCCAAAAGGCATGATGGAATGCACAATATGCAAGCTATGTCTCGACTCTTATAAAATACAACTGACTGCCAGGAGATCTGTGAATATATCCTACATAACATGTCCATAAAGGATATATATTATAAATAAAATAAAAACATGGTAGAGTTAACCAGACATTGGGCTGCTTAGTTAACTTGAAAATCAAGTCAATGAGACATGGCACAATGACTGAGGATGCATATATGGCAGGGTAACAAGATCCATAACTTAACACATATAAGAAAATGGTGTGGCCTTATTCAATTTTGTCCTGACAGAGATTCCATCATAAGGATATTTTTAAGTGCCTTCTGCTTCTCTAAGAAATATGTGATTTCCATTTGATTGATAGTGCTCATTTCAAAGCATATCAAACACAAAGAAATTGGAGAAATAATGCATCTTGAAAGCCAGTACATGCAACACTGAGGAAGTTATCCAGCTCTTTCTGAAATTTATGTAAATAATAAAAATATTGATAGAAAAGGATATTTAACTTCAACAAGACATGGCATTCTTAATAAATTTAGAGCCTGCGAGTAGTTTGAAACTCAACATAGACTTCATATAGATTATAAAACTAAGAGGACATACCTATAAATTCGCCTTTCTCCAGTGAGAGCAATGGGCAAAAGGATGCATGTATATTTCTTGCTCGAGGAGCCAATTGGAGTGAGCATCGAAGAGACAGATAACCCCCCACTTCCAAAGCAACACTGCAGATAATAATAGGACAGTTAAATACAAAAAGCTTAAAGACTTGAACCACCCAGTTGGTCAAAAATGCTGACACACCTGAAGAAAGATAGGTTGCCATCTTTAGTACAAGTGAGGAGGACTGGACCTCGTGCTAGAAGAGAAAATATTCTAAATTGCACAGTTGTAGTGGGAGATTTGTGCTTAGCACCAGTACGATTTCTGTGTGTTCGAGAAAGTGTCCCAGTGTGTGAATTTATTGTCAAACTATGAATGCAACCCTGCAAATTTCCAGTCATTGATCTTCATATCACACGAATGCCATTTTATCAAAATGTTATGGAGGAAATTCTGAAAGGAATAAAATACCTGGGAGTCGCCAGCAAAAATATACTGTCCAGTATGATCTGTGTCGATTGCCGTAATCTCATTCTCCAATGAAATTTTTTTAATTAATCTGCCAGTACTAAAGTTGATCACCTGATACAGGAATTAGATCTCAACATTAAGATTTATATCTGTCATCCATTTAAGAATTAATATAGATGATAGCTTGTATTTGTTTAAAAATCATTTGGAAAAACATATAGAACAGTTTATATTATTGATTTGCAAGGTTCAACCAACAACTCTTGAATTATGGTTGAATGGCTCCAAGAGTTTGCAAGGGTCAGACTCTACGGACTGGAATAAGCAGTTCATAATGATAAGCTGCAAAAATTAATAAAAATATTTTAAAGGATATTTGGTTGTCCTTTCTCATCACGAAACAGACCTTGGTGATTAATCTTCTATGCTGGTAGGTTTAACAAAACAATTTTCCTACACAAAATCTGTTGGATGCATGTTATATTCATTGTTGTTTTACACCCCTTATAGATTGTATACCCTGCTACAATTGGGGAAACATTTTGGGGGTCCTTAAAGCTGAATTTTCAGACCATGGGTTTTAACTTTTTACTTATCATATTGTGATACTACTTAGTGGTTTCTTGTATTGATAGATATGTCCTATAAATACTTGCACATGGATTAGGGTTAAACACTAGTCTGAGACATTGCTTCTGATACCACTTGTGTAATTGAAAATGTAGAGATAATAATAGATTTTTTCAAGAATAATGACTAATATCAATACCACTGCTATCTCTGGTTTAGACATTTAGATGTATGCTTAAGTGAATTGATCTTCTAGATGTATTTGCACTTAGTGCAATATGATCTCTGCTGT
>MU226578.1:3271871-3307073 GCA_018584345.1 Thuja plicata | reverse complement strand
TTTTTCAAGAATAATGACTAATATCAATACCACTGCTATCTCTGGTTTAGACATTTAGATGTATGCTTAAGTGAATTGATCTTCTAGATGTATTTGCACTTAGTGCAATATGATCTCTGCTGTATCTGATATGGAAACTTGAATATGCAAGTGATCTTGTCATATAGTCGCTTATAGCGATTATATTGCTATGTCTGGTGTAATCCTTTAATATATGCAATGAGATGTAAGACAGTATTCCTTGTAGCAATAGGATTGCTATCTCAGATATGATCCTTTAATTCATGCAATCTCTGATATGGTAATATCACATAGAGTGATATAGTTTCTCCCTTAGATATGGAAGGATAAACTTTCAACAAGGCTGATGCTGTTTCTGATTTGCACTATTCTTCCTTGCAATCAATGGTGCTGTCTCTGATCTTCCTTGATGTGCCTGCGACCGGTATTAGCCAAGTAGGCAGATGCTCAAAAAGCAGATCCAATAAAGGATAAAAGATTAAAGATTTTAAATTGATGATGCTGGATAAAGTGATATTGAATGTGTAATGTCCCTGTTTTATTGGTCTTTGAGATTAGCCTATATCAGTGACCTCCGTAAGCTAATCAGGTTGTCAGAGGGGGTCGTTTGGCAGCCAATGGTCGGTTTCCATTATGGAGATTTTAGATGTAAGGATTGCTCGTTGGGGTCAGTTGGGCACATTTACTATTTATAGTAAGTGTTATTTTTGGTAGTAGTTTGGATTGCTATGTTTAGCAGAGCGCCTGTGCATTGGTTGTTGTTGATGCGGAATTACTTCTACAGAATCTCCAGTTTAAGGGATTTGCTATTTTTAGCAAGTCTAAATTGGTCTGGTTACTATTCTTGGCAGGGTGTTGTTTAGTTGCCAGAGCAGAGCAATTGATTTGTTATAATGGTATTTAATGGTATATTTTATTAATTAAGCTTGTCTTAATTAATATTGACTTTGGAGTTATTTAATAAGTCAATTCATTAAATGTGATTATATACTTTTGACTTGGGAGGTTTTAAGTGAAATATTTTAATGTGGAGTTATAAGGGTTTATTATTTGATTTATTCAAACCAAGGATTAATGGCTTTCATGTTTTAAGTTATGAATTGAGTAAGTGAGAAGCCAAGTCGTGGCTTCTTGAAGAAGATCCAGTGTTGTTAAAAGGGATCGAATTCTTGGTGATAGATATCATTGATCATTTTGAAACTTGTTATGAAAATTGTGTGGAGTTTGAATGAAGACAAGGGTTTGAGGATTAGCTGAATGAATTGTAAATTCATTTCAGATTTGTGCCACTTTGAATTGGAATGATATTTCTAGTGAATTGTGAGTAGCTGTGCCTGCAATGCTGATTATTTGAAGGGATTTAGCGAATGACAATTACAGTGGTTCGAAGTTGAGGTTGGACGCCATCGTTTGGAGAATATAATTCATGTTCTTTGCTGGGCGACGCATATGGAATGAGCTGCGTCCATTTTGGTCAGCCGCCAATGACTCTGCTCTTGCCGCGGCCAGCTATGGAGGTGCATACAAGGTAGAGGATAATTGTTATGAATGTTTTTATTGCACTGCCAGGGTATTGTTGTTTAAAATAATTGTATGGTTTCAATTGTCAAGGTTTATACAGGCATATTGAATTAAGTATGGATTATGATTGGCAATGAAAGTCATTTCATTTGTTTCAGCTATTTGGGATTCCTATCTTGTTCTTGAAAATACAAAAAAATATATAAATGTATTTGCAAATTCCAAAAAAACAACACAAATCAGAATATAAAAGTTGGTTGCAGTTGCATTTCTAGTGACAGAGCCAGGCAGGCTCTTTACAGAATGCCTTCTTATATCTTATAAATGGAACGATAAGTTATGTTGCAAAAGACATGACTCGTGTCTATTCATCAATGTCTCCTTTCCATATACTAATCGCATCCTTTCATAACAATGATTAGACTTCACTAATCACTGCCTTCAACATAATCGATATCTGATCTTATATGCTAATTGCACTCCAAATGTAATCGTTTAGTTATTTTATGACTACCGAATAGTCTTCTTATAGATCGCTGCTATTAATTATCTTCATAACTCTTGTTTGTCATCGATGTCTAATTATCATAATTGCTGTTAATTGATATCATACCTCTTCATAAAGATATCAATTTGTCTTAAGATACTGTTATCACTGATGACTAATCCTTTGTCTTCTCTTTAGAATGATTAATAATATCAGTCACTATCTCTTAATTAATAATGATCTTCATCATTGATTGATATTGTCATCGATCAATATAACATTAGTAATGTTCCTTATGCTATCTTCCCATCAGTGCTTGGTAATTTTATTTATTATTTGATTAGTCTTCCTTCATATCGATTATCGATATAGACTATGTTACTTCCTCCTTGCTTATTGTTCTTTAACATTCATTGATTTCTTTACTGTTCTTTGATCTGTATCTCATATGATTATTGATATCTCCAAGGTAATCATTCTAACTTGCATATCGTTCTCCTCTGATTTGGTTGATCCTCATCATGATGGTAGATCCGATGCTCTTGAACCTTTGATGACTAACTTGTGAATAGTGTGTAGAGCTGAGATGCCATGATGATTGTCTTTATAGATGCTTCCTCTTCATTGGATGTATATTGATATGGTTATCTTTTGTCTTCCATTGTCGTGGCTCTGCTGATGTTGACTGATTGATCTTCACAAAGGTGATCTACAGAATTCTTGATGCAATCCTTATATGATGTCTTGAATGTAGAAATCATGTTGACTCCTTGATGAAGGTGCTGATGATAGTATTGATCCTTGTAGCTTTCCCATATAATATTAATTGTCTTAACCAATGGAGACGCTCTCCATACTTGGTGTGATAGACATGTTGCTTACTATCCTTCTTTGGAAAGGTGATTGTCATCTTGGACTTATCTTATCCCTTATAACTCTAAGGAAAATTGTCTTATTCATAAGACTTCACGATTTTCTGAATACTTTATTCTTCTACAATCAACTGGCTATGTACATCTACTTCTAACTTCCTACTAACTAGATATAGGTGCTTAAGGACTACCACTCCTTGACCACAAAAGTACTTTATTGCTTCTATGATATTAGTTTAAGGATGGGGACATGACAAGTAGACAGGCATACTTTACTGGTTCAGATTATGTTTTGGCTGAAAATATGTCTTTATAAGTTATAAAACGGTGACCAACTTTGTGGTCTATTATCTGCTACATTCGGTATATGATAATCTTTTTTTGTACACAATATTTAATATAACAAAAAAAAACATTAGCATTCTCTAGCACAAGAGATATGGACTTCTCACCTTTCAGTATTTAGCCAGTTGCTAAATGGAGAAGAATTGACATGGCTTATGGTTTGTATCTATCTAAGAGAAGCAAAATATATAACTGAGCTGTTTGGCTAGCAAGCAAAAATAAAAATTGTTTCAACTCAAGACAGAATGCATATGAAGCTTTGGTTCTCATTCATGTAGATTTATATGATCCATCCTAAAAATCATCAACAATCCTTGGCATGATCTACCTTTTATTGCTGGTTGATTTCTCCAAACAAATTTGTTTATACTTCTTGAAGAAGTTTGATTGCTTTTGAATCTATGTCAAGTTCAAAGCATTGATTGAAGATAGAAAAGATAGATAGATCAAGATACTAAGGTCCATAGTGGGGATAAGTACAGTTCCTAGCAGTTCAAGGATTATTGTGAGAAGGCAATCAACAATAGTTGACAACCCCATATACCCCTAAACAAAATGGGATTGATGATAGGCACACTGGCATGATCATGGAGATGGTCCAATTCATGATGCAAAATTGAAGTGTTTTGTACAAATATTGGGTAGAGCAGTCAAATGGTGGCATATCTTTTTAAAAAAAACATGTGCAAAGCCTTGCAAGATGTATTACTTGAAGAATCTTGATCCAAGCTAAAACCAAAATCAACACATTTTCATGGTTTTGTTATACTACACATATTTTAGTTCCTATTGGGGAAAGAGTAAAGATGATTCTAAAAGCTATAGATACTTTTTTGCTTGTAATTGAAAAACTCTTAAGGCATAATAGGCTTATAGATATTTTTGGTGACAAATTAATAGTAGAAATGTTGATGTGAAAAAAGTCTTTGTTTGTTGGTAATTCTTCTCAACAAGTAGTTAGTCATATGCCACAAACTAGTAATGTGGCTTTGAAAGATGAAAGTTCTAGTTCTTAGTGGACTACATGTTGATGTGAGTTTTGCGACCACTTCAACATGTAGGATAAAACATTTAGTATTCCAGGATGAAACACCAAATATCAAATCATCTCTTGAACAAGGAAAATTAGATGCTAAACAATGTATATGATTGTGTGATCAACTAAGACAACCTCAAGGTTCCTTCTTAGTGTGGACTTAACTCAATTTTATAGTGTGATTTGTTGGTAATCACTCGGGGAATTACACTATTCATTTAATGGTTACCAACTTTGCAAATGCGAATGATTTAGCAATAATCACTCTTCAACTACTTTTAATCAAACAAAGTGCAAAGGGATAAGGGTTTACCATTTAGGAATCTAGACTAACTCTAACAATGCAAGAGATCATTGAAGATGAGGTGAACTTTTAACCAGTCCTTGCTTCGCCAAATCAACTACGCATAGGAGGGTTCTTTCTTCTAAGGATGTGTGAATGATGTTCAACTCGTCAACACTCATTTGAATACCCAATGACAGCGCAATCCAAATGAACATTCCCAATTGAAGTTAAATGCTTGTAATATGGCCCAGACTAACCTCACACTGACACTTGCAATCAACAAGTACCAAAAGGTGTGGACACTAGCTTCACCATAGTTCACCAACAACAATAACTTTCATTCATCTACTTATACTTCTACTCAACATAAATAAATTTCTATTCTAAGTGAGGAAATGTAGAAACCATACAATACTCCAAAATAACAAAGGTAATTCACCATGAAAACCAACAATGAATCTACAATTTCTTCGGTAGCATTATAGCAACAATTTCAACAATCTCCTCCTTTACAAATGATAAGGCCTTGCATTTTATAGTTGTTCAAATACAATGAAGGGCCATGATTGACTCAAGATCAACGGCTCAGATTAAGCCAACAAAGCCCTACGATAACTACTAGCTACAAGCATTAAATGCTTGTCCAATTACATTAAAGCACCACCTTGTGGGCCAATGAGAAAATTACAATGCTTTGATTGACCAATCAGGAAATAGGTTAGGTTAGGTTATGTGCACTCTACATGTACACTTGGAATGATTTGATTGGATGAGCTTGGATACGTGCAACTGGAATCTTCTACTTGGTTGAAGACGAATGGGTGCCACCTTAGCATGCTTATCTTGTAGACTTGATCAATTCCTTCGTAATGAAGGAATATCTCTTGATACTCAACATTATTAAGTCTTTAATTGTGATGGCATATATTCCCAAATTGCTTCATCTTCATGATTTTCTCCATCTTTTGGAAATCTTCTCATTGCCATTGTTTGATCTTTGAACTTGCTTGTACTTGAGATCTTGATGTCTTGGCCTTGATCTTTAGAAGTGATGGGTTCCTTCATATAGTTGCCCCTTTCAAACTGAACTTGGATTTCCGAAGAAATTCAAGTCTGTGATGATTTCCCTTCATTTGCAGACTTGTTCACATTTTTTGCAAAACTTGTTCTTTGTATTTTATCTTGATCTTGATCGTGAACTTGGGCTTACATCTTTGTTTTGATCATCAACCTTGAACCATTCTCTTGCGTGAAGTCTTGAACTTGATCTTGCCATACTCCCCCTTGTTTTCAAGCATCATCTTCCTCCATTTCACCTTGCAAGACAAGAAAGAAACTTCTTGTTGAGTTTGCAATATGACAAGAATGGGTAAAATTAGAACATTCTTATGAGCTAACAATGTTTAGAAAATATAATTTCAAGTTATCATGAAAGTTGCCTATGGGTAAATTTCAATAAAACAATCTCACTTCTGATTTCCTAAGTCCAACACCATTTGATTTCCTCCCACATATACCTTATTAAGGCCAACTTGATCAAGGATCTTCATCATTCCAGGGGGCAAATTGATCTTAAGGATGAATTGCTTGCCTAGAAACTAGCAAAAATTTGAGTGTTCTTGGACATAGGTGTCCAAGGCAGGTGCCGATTTTGCACTTCCCTTGGACAGCCTTGTCCAAGGTGAGTGCGGATTCTACACTACCCTTGGACAGCTTCTGAAAATTGTTCTTAAGTTTTTATCATTAAAAATCATTTCTGCCCTTGTTCCTTCATGAAATCAATCTTTTGTTCATGATTTTCAATGGTTTTCACTCTCATTCTTCTAATCTGATTGCAAAAGTTTCCAACTTTCATTATCTTATGCACAACTTTGTATATCATTACCTTTGATTTGCATTCACATGTTTTCACCATTGCACCAAGTAATTATCAGATTGAGTTTGGATCTCCACTCTTGGCTGATTGTTCTTCACTTTCCTCTTGAATTCATCTTATCTCTCTTCCGATTGAAATCCAAGTAGTATGTATGTTTGGAAATTGGAGGTATGTTGGACAAACCTGTCCAATGTATGTGCGGATTCCGCACTTCCCTTGGACAGTCGTGTCCAAGGTGATTGCAGATTTCGCACTACCTTAGGACAGGTTGTCAAAAGTTGTCAACTTCTTCCTTGAAACTCCCTTCCCTTTGCTTATAAACTCCCCTTTTCATTTCATCCAAGCGATTTCAATCATGCTTTGAGGTGTTTTCAATCATTCTTGTCTCAGATCTAATGTTAAATTCTTTCCATTTTCACGCTCTTATGTCAAGATTTTGTCTGATTTATCATCTTGGTTCTTATGCCTAACTTCATACCACATCTTCAATTCTAGGCATCAAACTTGTTCAAATTGTTCACTTCAAGTTGATTATCCTCAAATCAACTTTCCTTCATGCACATCAGACTTGTTTCAGATCAGATTTCAATCCTTGTCATACAAAATCTCCTAATTTTGAAGGATCAAGTTGAAATTTAAATCAATCTTTATTCACTTCACATCATGCTTCATTTCTTTTTCAAAGATCAAAGCTTGAACTCCCCATCAACCTCTCGGATCACCCTCATGTCAACCTCTCCTACGGCTTACTCTTACTATGGAAGGTCTAAGGACTGGATGCCTTGGTTCACCACTACTCTGTGGCATTTTACTCCCGAATGGACAAGGGACTTGCACCCATAGTTGGAAAACTCGGACTCACCTCGGACTCAGCAGAACAAAAAATTGTACTTGGGCAAAAGAAAAAACCGTACTTTTAAAAAAAACCAAAAAGAAATTAATGAACATAAGAGCCATAAACGAAACATTACACATGTCATATGAAATTTGAATCCCAAACACTTAATATTTGAAATTTCATCATAGTTTCAAACTTTAATACATATAACAGCAGCATAAGTTTATAAATGTTTTCAAAATTACATATAATGATATGTCCAAATGTGAAAAACAGAAAACTAAAGACTACATCTTCCTCTTCCCTCTCCTAATATAACTCAATTTTTCAGGCCTTGAACTAATAGGTGTTGAGGCATCTAGATGAGGAGTTAATTCTCCTTCTTCAACATCAAAGTCCTCGTCTTCCTCATCCTCCATCTCATCGGAATCATCCAATGTTATGTTGCGACCAAGGGAAGCCGAAGTGGATGCATTTGGATTCATTGCAACTATCATGGCTTCTTTTATTTTTTCCCTTTCTTCTTTTTGCAATTCATATTCAACAAGAAGGGCCTTCATTTGTCTAATAATCTATGGAGTTGTTTTGGGGCAGCCTTCCACATTTTCTTCAGGTATGCTGGCAAGGTGGTATTTTAATCTATTCACTCCACCTGTCATCCATTTGCCACATTCCGTGCAACTCACCTCTCCCTTTTTATTTCCCTTTATTCCATACTTCCTTGCCTCATCTTTTTTTCTTCCTGATTTTGGGGCTGCCTTGCCCTTTCTAGTTGAAGTTGACATAGCTGTTATAACATGAAAAAAAAAAAAAAAATCAATAAGGTTTTATGCAAAAACAACCAAAAATTGATAATGAATCATTTGATAAAAATAGTATTAAAAAACAAGATAAATATGCAAGGAAACAAGTTAAAAGGGGAAATAGAAAAAAATTGCCAACATTTCCCTTTGTTTTTTAATTTCTAATAGATGGAAAAGAAAAAAAAGAGTAGAAAAATTCTTTACTTGGATGTATTTTGCTGCTTTGATGTTGATTGTTCAACTTCTCCACACCCTAAAACCCTATTATTAGAAAGAGCAAACAGCAAATGAATGAAAAAGTTAAAAAATGACTTTAAATCATGACGGGGCATCTTTTCTGGGCCACGAGAGTCCTTCCTCTAGACTCGCGAGTCCTGATGGTTGACTCAGGCAAGTCCATGCACAAAACTCCCGAGTCCAATGGGAGTGACTCACTTGGACTTGATTCCGAGTCCATGGCGAGTTGACTCGGCTCGCCATTAGAATCACGGGTCCAACCGAGTCCGTGGTAAGTCAGCCGATTTTTTAAACCATGCTTGCACCTATAGCTTGCTCAAACTTAGACTATGGACTCAAGGACTTTGAAATTGCCACCAACTAAGGCTACCTGAGGAAACTACTCTACTACCAAAGCGTAAAGAGGGGGTCCCCATTCGCAATGAGACGATGGTGTGAAAAGGTCACAACACTACATCACAATTACCAATGTGCTAAGACTTTGGCTAATTTTTCTTCCACACCACTAATCTATCAGAGATGTCGTTGTAAGGTAGTTGTAGCTTCAAATGTGGTTGATACACCAAAAATATATTGACTAACTCAATACCAAAACCCTAGATGGTATTGAACTTCCCCAATCAAATACAGAGCTTTGAGGAATTGGAAAACATTTTGTTGGTTTAGATGAGCATGTTAAGTTTATACTTTCTCTAGACCTTTTCAAGGTTCCTATATCATAGTGGTCCTTAGATTCTAAGGGCCAACCTAAGTAGAAAGTTTCTATGTAGGTTGATTATGATGCCTTGATGAAGAATTGTGCCTCGGAGTAAGCCAAATTGCCTCTACGTAAAAATCCAATTCAATGCAAGTGGTATACATGATCAAATGTAAAGGTGATGATATTTTGGACAAGTACAAGGCTTGTTTTGTTGCAAAAGGTGTTCAGTATATGAGCGGATAGACTAAGTACAGACTTTTACTCCTAGGAATGATCCTTGTGCTAGCTCAAATAGGCTCCATGAACTTGATAAATAAATATTGATCATGATCTAAGTAGTTTTGAATTCAGAAGTCAACTTTACAATCCAAATCTCTACATCAAAAGCAATGGCTGTAACATTGTTATTTTTATTGTTTATTTTCACAATCTTGTTGACATTGGTGATGGGCCACAACATTGTAGAGAGTGAAATCATGCTCACACCAAGCACTTTGGGATTCGTCATCACCATATTTTGCATGATGATATTTCTCTCCACTATTGTACACCTCAAGAGCAATTTGCTTATCAAATGACTACCGCTTAAACCCCTTGATAATATTCTTGGTTAAATTTTGCCAAATTGAAGCTATCCCCAATTTAGTCATTAAAAAGGGGTAATAGATATAACATATTGCTAGACTACTTTATACATTGGCATTTATTGCTTATAATAATAACACGGTAACACCATATCAATTATGTCTAAAAGACAACTTACATGATAAAACATTTTATTTACCAGGAAAAGTTATAAAAAGAGTTGTGAAGAGAAAGGGGTTACCATTTTTCATATCTGCATTTTTGCTATAAGGAGATTTAGGTTATCTTATTTTTTGAGGACAAAAACCCTCTAGAAATACCAGCTTAGGGGACGAAAACCCTCCTAGCTAGATTAGTGATTTCATCTTGACAACTGCACTGAAAGTGAAATTTTACAGTTTGGTATTGACGATGGATGGTTTTTGTCTTTTGATATGTTTATGATTTGCTATGTTTGTGCTAGTTGGCTGAGGTTTGTAGAGGTTTTCTTAGAACTGGGAAGGTCATACCATTTTCCCTTATGCTGGTTGTACCTTTCCTACAGATGATATCTGTTGTTGGTTGTAACAGTTGATGTCAAAGTTTTGAGTTTCTCTCACATTATTCTTGCTGTTTGAATTGAAAATAATAGGTTTTGTAGGCTGTACAGATTCCAAGGGAAATTATGAACACTTTTTACAAGTCATACCACTTCAAGGTAGAGAAGTGTGAGAGATGTGTGAGCTGGGAGGTGTTTCCTTTTGAAGACATATTTCACCTTGTTTAAGGCTGTCTAAATCCCAGAAGTTCAGTTCACCACATTTCAGGGTGGACTAGTTCGGTTTTCTTGTGATTTTGATGAATTTGTACTTGTACCAACAGTCTTGAACTTTGTTTCCAACATGTCTACGACTGAAAATGTTTGTCAGTCTGATATGAAATACATTTTACCTAAGTTACTGATTTGGGTGCGGATGTGGATGCGGGTATGAGAATCAAATGCGCGGATGCGTGAATTTTTTTTTGGAGGTTTTGGATGCGTTTGGGTGTGTTTATATATATATATATACACACACACACACACACACACATATACAAAGAAATGCAAGATATATACAGAATTAAATCATTTGATAGTATGATACTTCATCATTGATCAAGATAAATATTAAATGCCAATTGATAGTTCACAAATATTCAAATAAGCCATATCATATACGTATGATCCAGAAAGAGACAAGCAAGACTAACTTAGAAAGCTATCAGGTCTAGAACAGCAAAAGGCTTATTTACAGCAAAAGGGTTATTTATAACAATATATAAGTTTATAACATAATGGAGGTAATGAACTAGATCCCTATTTTTATCTACAGTCTGCACCTCATTTCGACATCATGCCATCAAGGAAGATTGCCACAAGCATTATCATATTCTGCTGCATTTCAAAAGTATTTCCTGCTTTCATAATTTACAAAATATTATTCCCAAGCTTTAGCTAAACTGAGAAAGAGCTGTCAATTCTGGAAATGCATAAGAGCACAAATTCTCAGCTAGTATGGCAACATGTAAATCGTATAATGAGCATGAAACCAAAATGTAAGGATGGCACCTATATCGCAGGCATATGTACCACAGATACTGATTTGCACCTATATCGCAGGCATGTGGTATTACGCTATATCGCAGGCATATGTTAGTAGGTATACAGTCATTTCAATACATTTTTTAAGATTTGGATGTGCGGGGATGCCTTTCGGAGGCGCACAGGAAGCTCTCCACCACCCTGATGCTCTGTGGATGCATGACAGGGTGTCTTTTCCCTTGGGGTCATGGCCCTTCGTGGACATGACTCCACTCAGGTTGTTGGCCCACTTAATGTTGCAATGAATCGAATGTAACAATACATTACATTACCTTCGGTGGTTTTATCAAACAATTGTCAATACACATAACCACTATTCACATGTTTTATTAGTATTTCCTCAACTACATATATATATATAGAATATCTTTGAATCATTATTATTTTAATTTCTCCAAAATTACAATATCTTTGAATCATTATTATTTTAATTTCTCCAAAATTACATAATAATAATAATATATTTAGATATACATATATATATATCTTATATAGAACTATTTATATATATATAGTTTTTGTCTCAAGGTTTTATCTGATTGAAGCTACAAAACATCAACACTCCCTCTTAGCTAGGGAGGATAAACACATGATTTGATATTACCTCGATGTTATGTCAAGATGGCATGATTAAGCATATCTTTGATCAGAAGATACTCATACTTTAGATATCATCTCATGATATCAGGAGTAATGGCCTCAGAATATCAAGTCGCATGATATTCACCAAGTACTCAAAATGTCCATAAGGTATGTGCACACGTATCCTCAATGATACTTACCATAGGAACATTATATTCATGGTTTGTTTAAGGATGTTAATCCACCATGACACATTTATACAATACAACTTATAGATATCTTTGTGGCGATATCTATCTCTTAGTTGATTGATTTACAAGATATAATCTATCATGATTTGCTTAGACATCATAAGATGTCCATCCCAATAGAAGATTAAGTTATTGTAATATCGTCACCTTCCAATAACTTTTACAAATACAAATGATAATCATTTGGAAGTCGTCACTTCCTCATGATGTACACATGGCCCAAATAGTCATGAAATAACATAAATATTTTCATTAGTATAATAATCAAATATGCTGAGACTCTTTCTTAGTAATTATAATCATACCAAGTTTACCTCAGAAGTGTTCCACCTTCATTTTGCAAGAGGTTTGGTGAGGATGGTAAAGAACAGTGATCTCCCTCTTAATCCAGTATTTCACGAAATTTTAGATATTTTGAAGTTCTTTAGAATACAAGTTTCTCTGAATCCAAGTTTGAATTATTGACTTTAGCGAAGGAAGCTCGATGCTTGAGTTTATCAGGACATTTTACTACAGTGTGACCATAGTTGTCGCATCTATAATATTGTATTTTAGAGTAGTCTCTCTGTTTCTTGAACGGTTTTTTACCATTTGAGCTCTTGCCCTTTTTCCTTTTCGAATTCGTGGTGAGAATCTGAATGTCTTCATTTGTGGATTCCACACCGATTCCTCTAGATATTAGATTACACTCTTCTTGATTGCAGTCAACTTTTAGTCGATCAAATTTGGGGAGTTTGGAACGAGCACTTACTCCTTGTCTAAAGTTTTCCCATGAGATAGGGAGTCCATTTAAAGTTATCATAGTTAACTCTTTATTATCATAGATGTGACCAATTGTTGAGAGTTGGTTTCTTAATTCTGTTATCCTCATAAAGTATGAGGTGATGGTCTCTCCTTTATTCATTTTGATATTAGAGAGTTGATTTTTAAGAGTAAGAATCTTGCTAGTGTTGTTGATCTCAAACATGTTTTCCAGGGCTTTGAACATATCATGTGCAGAGTCTAACTTTGTGATAATAGGTAGTAGACGATCTTTTACTCCGTCTACTAATAATTCCATTGCTCTGGTATTGTCCTTTTCCCATTGACTCTTCTCGTCATTCTCATTAGATTTAGGAGGATTTTCTACGATTGTTTTTAACTTGTGCTTTCTTAGTATTAGCATCATTCGCAATTTCCAAGATTCAAAATTTGAAGCACCTTCAAGTTTGTCTTCAAGTCTGATTCCATTCACCATTTTTGTAGGTGCAAGATTTCCAATAGAATATATAGATTTAAAAAATCTGATCTTGATCGTTCCTCAAACTTGCTCTGCTACCATGTGAAATTTTATTAGATTTATATGTGATAGGATAAGTTCAAAATTTTATCTTTGAACTCTACTAATTACTTATTGTTGATAGTTTTATATCACAATTAATTGTCTTCTATATAAAAAATATTGAACAACATATAAATTTAATTAGGTGAAATAATATTTAGTATTAATATATTAATATATTAATTAATTAATTATATTTTTGCAATGATCGAATGACTTTTCATTTATTAATTTCTATGAATTTAGGTCATCGACCGCTTTGCATATATATGAAGGTGGTGTGGAGTCATGTTCACAAAGGGACATGACTCCACTCAGGTTGTCGGCCCACTTAATGTTGCAATGAATCGAATGTAACAATACATTACATTTGGTGGTTTTATTAAACAATACACATAACCACTATTCACATGTTTTATTAATATTATTTTCTCAATTACATATATATATTCATATAAAATAAGGAAGCCATATATATATATAATATCTTTGAATCATTATTATTTTAATTTCTCCAAAATTACATAATATTAATAATATATTTAGATATACATATATATATATATATATAGATATATATATATATATATCTTATAAAGAACTATTTATATATATATATATATGTTAATAGTTTTTGTCTCAAGGTTTTCTCTGACTGAAGCTACAAAACATCAACAATTTGTATTGGAAAAGACTCAAAAACATCCTACAATCACCCATACAAATGTACATCAGTCATAGATCAAAATACAGTAGGGTTTACATGACATATGTTTGACAAAATCCCAAGAGAACTTTGACATTTTTGGACAGAATGGGTGGGAAATTACATCCTTGTACTCCACGAAAATTTTGAATGTTGTCGCCTTGAGCACAGGTTTCCAGTCATCACGTACCAAGACCATCTTGGGATTGTCTTCATCACCTAAATTTATCTTCCTCACACTTGGCTCTTCATATTTTATAGTCTTGTCTCGTTCAAAATGGTGCGCAAGGGTATCGTCCATTCTTGCCACTGCTTTATATTCTTCATATTGGGGTGGAAAATTCCCTTCAGTGACTTCCTCTATCTCCCCAATCTAAAACATGTTACATTCAAGCTGGAAGACCTCATAATTCTCCATCTGCCAATGAAACAAGCCATTCAATGCGCTAGTCTCATCTTCAAAGAAATCCTCCAATTCCAACACCCCTTCATCATTTGGTTTCATTGTCCTCTGTTCATTCATCCCAAAATCTCCCTCGTCAGATTATGAGTAGAGGATGCTAGTTCCTCATTCACCGCTTGATTTCTCGGGTCAATGACAAACTTCCACCCTTCATTTTCAATGGACAGTGTTTTGCTTCCAGTTGTGATTTGCCTTGCGGAGATCAACCAAACTCTCCCGAGGAGAGCATCATATGCCTTCTTTTCCAATGGGATGACTACAAAGTCGAGAAATAAGTGTTGGGTGTCAATTGTTACCTTTGGCGCCATGAGTGTATGCCATGTTGGTCGACACCCACCAAATGAAAGGTCGGTGGCCAATGTCGACTTCCCGAGGCACTTCCAAGTTTCTTCTGGCAGCACGACTCTAGAACCTCCATCAACGATGATGTTTGTTAATTTTCTTCCCATGATCTCCATCTCGACAACGGTTGGCTTCCTCCCAATTCTTACAGCCAACAACAATAGGCCACTAGCCACGTCCCCTTCCCATAGTCGCTCCTCCATCGACTTGTTTTGTGGCTGACATTGTTCCTGGCTGATTGTGTCACCGACTATATTTGTAATTGTCAGTTTTAGTTGTGGCATGTGTTGATGGGGGTTTCACACACCACCGACACATAATAGAATGCACTGAGTGTATCCTACTCTCTCTTGAACAAAGAAATCTCAAGTGCTATCAAGACTCGTCAAATTAGATATCCCAAGGTTCCTAATGTTAGTTCTTGACTGTGTGTGGATAGACTTGGTGGATATGATGTGATTTGCTAGATTGACAAGGGGACTTACGCGATTATTCCTTGAATGTGGAGGCAATTCTTTCTCTCACCATGGATAGTTCTACCTAATCTAGCTTGACTACTTTAACATAAATAGCAAGAGAGACTAAACTAAGAATTCCTAAGGAAAATGACAATGAGGGGTAATGTTTCAGACTGATGGATCCACCCAAATTTGCTTTTGCTTAACCAGAATATCACAGCGCTGCAAAAATAGTGCAATCTTCTAAAGTGGCGAGATTTTCATATTGCAAATATACATTCAAATACCCAACAATGGCGCAATTCAAACATGCATTTCCAATTGAACTTAATGCGATAATTTTGTTCAAAGTAACCATGCACTACACCTTGTATCAGCAAGATACAAATGGTATGAACTGAAAATCCATCAAACATCTTAACATTCAACCATCAACATCATTGAACTTTAATTAATCCTTGAAGAATAGAAACCATGCATACATCCAAGAAATGCAAGAAAGACGTCTTAACTTCAATGTTTTCCTTTGCATTAACTTCAAATGTCATTTACAACAATTTCTACTCAGCTCCTGCTGCTACAACAACTACTGCTAAAACTATTTACTTTACAAATGAGAAATTCCTTGCCTTTATAGAGAAGGCTTACAAGACGAATGGTGGAGGTTAACTCAACACCAAGGGTTGAGATTTGCCTTCTAGAAACATTTGGATAATAAAATACAATATGTTTACTTTTACCTACCTCTGCTAGAAGACGAAATTACACACTTCTCAAAGAGAATAGGACAAAATAAGTAGGTATGGGAAATATTATTTGACTTTTTCAACATTACATACAACTTGACTTTGGGATTTCCCATTCCTCTACAATAAAGTATATTTTAAATATTTTTCTTGGAATATCTCATTCCTAAACTTACATTCTCCTGAGGTTTTCTTGAATTTCCAAAAATTATGAAGTTGGTCCTCGAGTTTGTGTAATATCATCTGGCGGGTATGGATGATGAAATGCCCTTGTAGTCTCGCTTTGTTTCAGTGACCTTGTAGCTTCCTCCGATTCTTGAGTAGCTCTGATATACTGTTCCACAATTTGCGAGATTCTAAACTTAGGAAAGTTCTTTATCTTTTCAACATCGTAGAAATTTGGCTCTCTTATTGTACATTCCATCTCCTTTGAGTTGTCATTCCAATTTATTCCAACGCATTGTGCTCGTATCTATCCTGAGTCCTTCGTCTTTGAGATACTCCAAAATTGTGTCAACAATCAAAGCCAATATCCTTGTTGATTGCCTCTTCAATTTCTAAACCCTCGAATGAATCTTCATCTTTAGATGCTCAGGTTTTCGAACTTGGTTTCTCTATCTATCTGCAAAATAAATCGATTCACATTTAATAAATTTTGTGTTGTCATCTTGGATTGCGATAGGATAATGCGAAAATACAAATCGCAATTATTCCCACCTTCGTATATTCCCATTTCCAATATGAGCAAGTCCAAATCATGTGCCTTTATATAAATTAATTAATTGATTCAGAGTACTCCTAATGACTAAAAAATTAATTAAATGAATAGAGACTAATATTATAATATTATTATCTTTAAATAAAGTCTCTCTATACAAAAATCACAACAATTCCAAATAAAATTACCAACACCGATTTTCAAAAGGGAGGGGAGAAAAAGTCAATTGGCAACGTGGAATTACCAATGACTTGGAATTTTACACATTAAATTCAAGAGAGATCAATGAGTCACCCGTCAAATTACAATCCAAATTCAAAATTATATACCCCCTCACTATTTGTTCTCGCTTTCCAAGCAATTATTGGGTTCAATATTTTGAAGTCACCATGGTATCAGATGCAGACAATTTCATGGCTCCCCTCCATCATTGCATTGGCTTATATTTAGTTCAAGGGAGTCGAGTTCCGTCGTGAACCATGGAGATCAAATCTTTCAATTGTAACAGGGGTCGAGCTTATGATTTTCACACAGAATTTCCTCCACCTGAAAAAATACCCAACTTATCTTTTATGTCAATCACGTGAAGTTCAAATTTTACAATATGTTAGGTGTAATAGCCCACTAAGGAACAATCTTATTGCTCTTTCCTTAACCGCTTCCCTCCCCCGCTAGAATACATGCTAAAAATGATATCGTTTTATCAAAAGGTCATCCCTCTTTTTGTTATATCTGATAGTTGGGCAACTTTGTAAATTTTGACATTATTAATGGAAATCCCAATTTCTGAATCCTCTTGAGATATAAGTCAACACTTTCAACATGGGAATACGACTTTTGGTTTTGATGTTAGGAATCGGGTTTCCACATGCTCAAAGGATCGGGCCCTTTCATAACTTAAGGAGATCCAACTTGTGTCGTGTCAATGGAATTAGATGTGTTGGGTCCTCGTAGTCTTCTTGAGGTGGTTCACGCTTCTCATCCAGGAGGATATTCGATATCTTCATGATTACATCCTATTGGAGCATCGGAGTATACACGATTCTTAGGAACCTAGCCTATATCCTTTCTTAACATCTTTATTCATCAATCATCTTCACCTGTTGCATTTTGTCAAGGAGCAAGCGATCGGTATTTTGGCTTTAAGGAGGATCTTGTAAAGTAAAGTCGAGATTGTCAAGGGGTTGAGGATTGTCAATTGAGCGCATTTTTCTTTCTATGTTGTTATCCCCATTTCTTCTATTAGGTACCTTTTGAAGCTCAACGAGTATGAGGATGTTTCTTAGATTGGCAGGTTATAGGAGTATCCTTGGAATGGAACAATTCTTGCCTAGCTAGAATGCCCGCTAATCTTTCTTTTGCACTCTTTGTTTTGGGCGCATATGAACGAGGCAAATGGAATGGCGGCCCTCAGAGGATTTTCAGGAATTCTTGCAATGCTTTATTTTCCCACATATGGAGTTCATGAGCCTTCTTATTCATTCCTTGTGTCTTGGCTCGGATGAGAAGGCGCACATAATGAGTATTCTGGAAATGGCACACTCGAAAGGGATTCATGGAATTCCTTGTTTAGATAGAATCCCCGCCTAGACATTTGGAGCGCCATTGCTTTGCATCTTCTTGTTTACTTATGTCATCAAGGTGCGCATGCAGGATGTTTAGGAAATGGCGCACGGGAGTAGTTTTTGGAATTTTCACATTAGTCCCTACTTCCCGCCATGTGTCTAAAGCTGCCCCATTTTTTCTCACTTTCATTTGCCTTGACTATTGTTCTGGGTATGTAGAGGCATGGCGCATGGAGAAGAGAAACCTGGAATTTCCAAGTTGTGGTTCTTTCCCTGCCGCTATGTCTAGTGTGTCTCCTTGTTTGGCACACATGGAAGGGTGTTTGGAAATCTTTGTTGTGCCTTATACCCGCCAAGTGAGTCTATGCACCTTTCTCCTTTTGCTGCTCCTAAGTGCAATTTTGTTTCTTCATGCTTCTCTTTGTCAAAATCCTGATTTTCTTATTCCGCTCTTGTGCCTGTTTCCTCTTCATTCTAACTTAATTCCTATGTAATTTGTTGATCAAAATGTTCATTCAAAGTCTATAAGGTTGATCCTCTTCTCATTCCATATTCCATGAATGACTCCTCATTCATTTACATATTCCTTGGATTGATTCCTAATGCATTCTTAACAAGAGTCTTGTCTAATTCTTGATTTCTTAATTGACTCCTAATGCACTTTCCAAATGCTAAAGGTTGAAAATCTCCATTCATACTTGAATCTTGATGGACCTATGAAAGCCTTCTTCATCCTTATCTCTCTTCACCTCTCCACCATCATAAAGAAGCCTTTGCATCTCCAACAACATCTCTTGATACTCAACATTGTTCGAATGACTGTGATGGTTCATATTCCCAAATTGCTTCATCCTGAACGCTCTTTTCCGTTTTGAGACTTCTTGTCTTTACTATTCCCCTTCCATCTTAATCCTAGACAGGATCCAAGGTTGGAATTAACCTAATATATGCTCATGCAAGGTGTTCTCCATGTTTTGCAATGTCAAGGCAGAAATGCAAAATGCATAACTATGCACACGAACCAAAACAAACCTAAAAACTCAACAAGAAAATTGGGAGTCCTTGTTTTCAACGGGGCGTGTGTGCAAGGGACAATAGTATGGTTTGTAGAAGATTTATCACCTTGACAGGGATTGTTGTTTGTAGCACCTTTCTTACTATATTCTTTTCAAACTCCAACCGTAGTCGAGTACTTGCTGCTTCATTTGAGGCTCTCCTTTCATCTGCCAATGTCTGCTCCACGGAAATGCAAAATGTGGAGCTATGAGCACGAACCTAAACAACCCTAAAGACTCAACAAGAAAATTGGGGGTCCTTGTTTTCAACGGGCGTGTGTGCAAGGCATAACAGTATGGTTTGTAAAAGATTTGTCACCTTGACAGGGATTGTTGTTTGTAGCACCTCTCTTACTGTATTCTTTTCAAACTCCGACTGTAGTGGAGTATTGGCTGCTTCATTTGAGGCTCTCCTTTCATCTGCCATTGTCTGCTCCACGTTAACTCTAGTCAGTACTTCGCCTGGTTCCTCCATGGCTAGCATGTTCACCCTTCGGGCAGACAACGTCTTCATGGTTCCCTAGTCCACACCACTTGCATAGCAAGCCAGAGTTATTTCGCTCGCTTTGGCAATCACATGCAAAATGACCTCATTCGTTGCACTTGTGGTACTGGATCATTGGTCTTGCTTTTGCATTGTACTGGATTCTACTCCACGTGCCACTATTGTTACTATTATTGTTATTGCCTCACCTATTGTTACAATACCTGCCAGGCAATGCATTTGAATTAGCATGCAGTTTTGGTGGTGTGGATGATGGGGTTGCATGTTCCCCTTGTCCAAAGAGCACTTGCATGCTTCTTGTTTTAAAGTTGTACGAGGAATGTCCCAATACTTGACAGATGTCGCAAAACTAATTTTTCGGACATGTGGTTTTGTGTGACCTTCTACCTTACAGTTAATACACCACACTTCTTTGGTCTCCTTGGAGCTTTCTTTTTCCGCCTTCAGTTCATCATGTGCAGCATATCCTGTCGAACGGCTTGTATGGTTTTTGATTCACCGTCGTTGTCACTATCCTCTGGAGTTCGTACCATCACCATCACTAATTCACTTCTTTCCCTTTGATGTTTTAGTTTCACTTTCAACGTCAATCGCCCGATTGTAAGCATTGACATACGAAGATGGAGGTACTACATCTTTTTCCTCAACGAGGGAATCAAACCTTCAATGAACCAACATTTCTTCAATCGAAGGCCGGCTAGACTTCCATCTTGCCAAGCATCACCTTGAGCATATGATTGTAAACTCGTACATTCTCATTTTTTCCTTGTTTAATGTTATAGATTTCAGCCACCATTTCATTTTCATCCCTTAGAAGTTTAAATTCCTCCTCAAATGCTTTCTTTAATTTTTCCCAAGATTATATTTGTTTTTCTTCCAAGCTTGAAAACCAATCAATTGCTATTCCCCATAGTGTGGCGGGAAATGACCCTAGCCAGTAATCTTTGTCTACCTACCCACTCACGAACCATCTAGTTTCACATGCCTTGCAATGCCACACTAGATCCTCTGATACATTCCCATGGAAAATAGGGAGTTTATGTCTATCCAGACAAGGACTTGTCAGGGGGTCACCATTCTAAAATGGTATGTTCTCTGTACTAAGGACCTAACTAGACTACTTCGCTCTCTTCCAAGTTCTGGTGCTTCTTTTGAACCCTCTATCACTTGCGAGCCTTCTACACGTCCACCATCAGCGTCCCTCATACCTTTGTTACCTTCCCGTTGCTGAACTCCCTCCTCTCCAAGGTCTTTGGCTCAGGTCCCCCTATCTCGGTTCTTATATTATGAACAAGTCCTCAATCCAGTGTATAATGATCCCAAATATTTAGGCAACTAACTCTCGAGGATTATGCGAAAATACAACTTGCAATTATTCCCACCCTCATATATTCCCATTTCCAATATGAGCAAGTCCAAATCACGTGCCTTATGTAAATTAATTAAATGAATAGAGATTAATATTATAATATTATTATCTTTAAATAAAGTCTCTCCCTATACAAAAATCACAACAATTCCAAATAAAATTACCAACCCCGGTCTTCAAAAGGGAGGGGAGAAAAAGTCAACTGGCAACATGGAATTACCAATGACTTGGAATTTTACACATTAAATTCAAGAGAGATCAATGAGCCACCCGTCAAATTACAATCCAAATTCAAAATTATATACCCCCTCACTATTTATTCTAGCTTTCCAAGCAATTATTGGGTTCAATATTTTGAAGTCACCATGGTATCGAATGCAGACAATTTCATGGCTCCCCTCCATCATTGCATTGGCTTATATTTAGTTCAGGGGAGTCGATTTCCTCCGTGAACCGTGGAGATCAGATCTTTCAATTGTAACAGGGGTCGAGCTTATGATTTTCACACAGAATTCCCCCCACCTAAAAAAAAACCCAACTTATCTTTGATGTCAATCACGTGAAGTTCAAATTTTACAATATATCAAGTGTAATAGCCCACTAAGGAACAATCTTATTGCTCTTTCCTTAACCGCTTCCCTCCCTCGCTGGAATACATGCTAAAAATGATATCATTTTATCAAAAGGTCATCTCTCTTTGTGTTATATCTGATAGTTGGGAAACTTTGTAAATTTTGACATTATTAACGGAAATCCCAATTTCTGAATCCTCCTGTGATATGAGTCAGCACTTTCAACATGGGAATTCGACTTTTGGTTTTGATGTTAGGAATCGGGTTTCCACATGCTCAAAGGATTAGGCCCTTTCATAACTTAAGGAGATCCAACTAGTGTCGTGTCAATGGAATTAGATGTGTTGGGTCCTCGTAATCTTCTTGAGGTGGTTCACGCTTCTCATCCAAGAGGACATTCGATATCTTCATGATTACATCCTATTGGAGCATCGGAGTATACACGATTCTTAGGAATCTAGCATATGTCCTTTCTTAACATCTTTACTCATCAATCATCTTCACCAGTTGCATTTTGTCAAGGAACAAGCGATCGGTATTTTGGCCTTGAGGAGGATCTTGTAAAGTAAAGTCGGGATTGTCAAGGGGTTGAGGATTGTCAATTGAACGCATTTTTCTTTCTATGTTGTTATCCCCATCTCTTCTATTAGGTATCTTTTGAAGCTCAGCGGGTATGAGGATGTTTCTTAGATTGGCAGGTTATAGGAGTATCCTTAGAATAGAACAATTCTTGCCTAGCTAGAATGCCCGCTAATCTTTCTTTTGCACTCTTTGTTTTGGGCGCACATGAACGAGGCAAATGGAATGGCGGCCCTTGGAAGATTTTCAGGAATTCTTGCAATGCTTTATTTTCCCACATATGGAGTTCATGTGCCTTCTTATTCATTCCTTGTGTCTTGGCTCATATGAGAAGGCGAACAAAATGAGTATTTTGGGAATGGCACACTCGAAAGGGATTCATGGAATTCCTTGTTTAGATAGAATCCCCGCCTAGACATTTGGAGCACCATTGCTTTGCATCTTCTTGTTTACTTATGTCATCAAGGTGTGCATGGAGGCTGTTTAGGAAAGGCGCATGGGAGTGTAGTTTTGGAATTTTCACATTTGTCCATACTTGCCATGTGTCTAAAGCTGCCCCATTTTTTCTCACTTTCATTTGCCTTGACTATTGTTCTGGTATGTAGAGGCATGGCGCATGGAGAAGAGAAACCTGGAATTTCCAAGTTGTGGTTCTTTCCCCGCCACTATGTCTAGTGTGTCTCCTTGTTTGGCGCACATGGAAGGGTGTTTGGAAATCTTTGTTGTGCCTTATACCCGCCAAGTGAGTCTATGCGCCTTTCTCCTTTTGTTGCTCCTAAGTGCAATTTTGTTTCTTCATGTTCCTCTTTGTCAAAATCCTGATTTTCTTATTCCGCTCTTGTGTCGGTTTCCTCTTCATTCTAACTTAATTCCTATGTAATTTGTTGATCAAAATGTTCATTCAAAGTCTATAAGGTTGATCCTCTTCTCATTCCCTATTCCATGAATGACTCCTCGTTCATTTACATATTCCTTGGATTGATTCCTAATGCGTTCCTAATGCATTCTTAACAACAGTCTTGCCTAATTCTTGATTTCTTAATTGACTCCTAATGCACTTTCCCAATGCTAAAGGTTGAAAATCTCCATTCATACTTGAACCTTGATGGACCTATGAAAGACTTCTTCATCTCTCTTCACCTCTCCACCATCATAAAGAAGCCTTTGCATCTCCAACAATATCTCTTGATACTCAACATTGTTCGAATGACTGTGATGGTTCATATTCCCAAATTGCTTCATCTTGAACGCTCTTTTCCGTTTTGAAACTTCTTGTCTTTACTATTCCCCTTCCATCTTAATCCTAGATAGGATCCGAGGTTGGACTTAACCTAATATATGCTCATGCAAGGTGTTCTCCATGTTTTGCAATGCCAAGGCAAAAATGCAAAATGCAGAACTATGCACACGAACCAAAACAAACCTAAAAACTCGAAAAGAAAATTGGGGGTCCTTGTTTTCAACGGGGCATGTGTGCAAGGAACAATAGTATGGTTTGTAGAAGATTTATCACCTTGACAGGGATTGTTGTTTATAGCACCTTTCTTACTATATTCTTTTCAAACTCCAGCCGCAGTGGAGTACTGGCTGCTTCATTTGAGGCTCTCCTTTCATTTGCCATTGTCTGCTCCACGTAAATGCAAAATGCAAAACTATGAACACGAACCTAAACAACCCTAAAGACTCAACAAGAAAATTGGGGGTCCTTGTTTTCAACGGGCGTGTGTGCAAGTCACAACAGTATGGTTTGTAAAAGATTTATCACCTTGATAGGGATTGTTGTTTGTAGCATCTCTCTTACTGTATTCTTTTCAAACTCCGACTGTAGTGGCATATTGGCTGCTTCATTTGAGGCTCTCTTTTCATCTACCATTGTTTGTTCCACGTTAACTCTAGCTTCCCGAAGCCTTCCTCTTCGTACAGGGATCTGGGTATATTTTGATTGTAGCTTGGTGATCATTGGTACTTCGCCTGGTTCCTCCAAGGCTAGAATGTTCACCCTTCGGGCAGTCGACATCTTCATGGTTCTCTAGTCCACACCACTTGCATAGCAAGCCAGAATTATTTTGCTCGCTTTGGCAATCACATGTAAAATGACCTCATTCGTTGCACTTGTGGCACTGGATCATTGGTCTTGCTTTTGCATCATACTGGATTCTACTCCGCGTTCCACTATTGTTACTATTATTGCTATTGCCTCGCCTGTTGTTACAATACCCGCCAGGCAATGCATTTGAATTAGCATGCAGTTTTGGTGGTGTGGATGATGGGGTTGCATGTTCCCCTTGGGCAAAGAGCACTTGCATACTTCTTGTTTTAAAGTTGTATGAGCATTCCTTGAAGGAATGTCCCAATACGTGACAGATGTCGCAAAACAACTTCTCTGGACATGTGGTTTTTGTGTGACCTACCTAACAGTCAGTGCACCGCACTTCTTTGGTCTCCTTGGAGCTTTCTTTTTCCGCCTTCAGTTCATCATGTGTAGCATATCCTGTCGAACGGCTTGTATGGTTTTGATTCACCGTCGTTGTCACTATCCTTTGGAGTCCGTACCATCACCATCACTATCACTAATTCACTTCTTTCCCGTTGATGTTTTAGTTTCACTTTCAACGTCAATCGCCCGATTGTAAGCATCGACATACGAAGATTGAGGTACATCTTTTTTCTCAACGAGGGAATCAAACCTTCAATGAACCAGCATTTCTTCAATCGAAGGCCGGCTAGACTTCCATCTTGCCAAGAAACACCTTGCGCATATGATTGTAAACTCGTAAATTCTCATTTTTTCCTTGTTTAGTGTTATAGATTTCAGCCACCATATCATTTCATCCCTTAGAAGTTTAAATTCCTCAAATGCTTTTTTTAATTTTCCCAAGATTCTATTTGTTTCTCTTCCAAGCCTGAAAACAATCAATTGATATTCCCCATAGTGTGGTGGGAAATGACCCTAGCCAGTAATCTTTGTCTACCTGCCCACTCACAAGCCATCTAGTTTCACATACCTTGCAATGCCACACTAGATCCTCTACTCCATTCCCATGGAACTTGGGGAGTTTATGTCTATCCAGACAAGGACTTGTCGGGGGGTCACCATTCTAAAATGGTATGTACTCTGTACTAAGGACCTAACTGGACTGCTTCGCTCTCTTCCAAGTTCTGGTGCTTCTTTTGCACTCTCTACCACTTTTGAGCATTCTACACGTCCACCATCAGCGTCCCTCATACCTCGATTACCTTCCCATTGCTGAACTCCCTCCTCTCCAAGGTCTTTGGCTCAAGTCCCCCTATTCTCGGTTCTTATATTATGAACAAGTTCTCAATCCAGTGCATAATGTTCTCAACTATTTAGGCAACTCACTCTCGAGGTTCCTTTCTCCGTTGTCTTCGTCACATGCGGAGTGCACTGACGAGCTTCTCTCCATGGAGTCGATCTCTAGGTCTTTTTAGTCTTCCTTGTCCGACACAGTTTGTACAAGCGAATTGTTTGCCTAGTTGGCAAGATCTTCTACCTCGTCAGGGAGTAGTAGGTTTTAAGTAATCTCCTCCCACTCACGCCACATACATTGTGTTCTTCCTTCCCCGCTAGGTGGCTTCCACCTCTCTTGACTCCGACTTCTGCTAACACTTTGGCTTTTGCTTCATGACAGACTTTAGATTCTTTGACGATTGTCTATAATCATCATCGCCTCACTTTGTTCCCTAATTTAAAGAAATCTTCTCACCGATATTTCTCGTTCTCGAGTACGCAGGGTATGTCTTCTATCTTTGTTTAGCAGAAGGGGCATTAATTGTCAGAACCATTAGAGGTATAGCCTTTGCTTGTGTCACACTCTTTCTCCTCCCTCTGGTTCCTTTCCTTGTACCATTGTAGTATTTGTTGTAGATGTTGTTCTGAATCTCTGTCTTCCCGAAGATCTTAAAGGGTTATTAGATTATGTGCAAGCAATCATGGCAGCCTTGTCAGGAGACTCTCAACGTTTGCATTCACCCTTAACCTTTCTCGGACGTTGCTCTTAGGGACCCATCAATGGAAGGCTTCCCTGCTAACGTACAAGTTGACGGAAACTTCCCACAAGTATATAAGGTGTTTTGTCAACTCTTTGTCTACGATATTTTCTTCTACGGATTCAGAGACTTTTGGTTGTTCGTAGGGTCACCCCATTACACTACCATACTGCTTGTCGCCATTCTCCTTGGTTTAGTTCTCTAGGCTTCGTATGACAATGGTGCCAAAATGTTTACTCCCGAAGGGATCTAACTTCATTATGAATAGTAAACAACGTACAAAGAATACCTTAAACAATACCAGATGGTAAGCAACAATTGCAAGAATATGGTAGGAAGATGTTATATGTACTACCAAAGTGTAATGTTTACAACATGACAATGCTACCTTCCGAGAGAAATTAATTACATATATAGAGCCAGACGACTGGTTAAGAGTACTAACTGTCGGCAATCACCCACAACCACTCGGAAGTGATTACCATTACACTGCCAACTAATTATTCTCTAACTACTATGTTTATTTCCAAATGCGACAACACTATTGTCTACACCATTCATTAAACTTAACTAAATTTTAGTTATGTTAAGTTTAATTTTATTCTTTTATATTTATATTTTAAATTTAATTTTATTATTATTGTTTATTATTAAATCCTATTTCAAAAAGGGGACATTACATCACATTCAATACTATAATGCATTCCCTATATGCCACTTTACCCTGAAACACATGCTTCCCTAGAGTTTTGAGAGGACTGTGTATTAATACAAATACTAGGTTTATGAATGAACAATGATGAGAAGATGAAAATATTCTATCTGCACAAGTGTGAAGAACATGCTCAAAGAGAGCAACAACCTAATCACAAAACAAAATGGCTCTAATAATACATGAATGATTGTGGAATTTGTATATTTATTAAAGTAAATGCCCATCTTATGAAACCAGTATATATCTTTTTATCCAAGAAAGAATTCATTGATTCATAAACCGTAATTCATATATAAAAGCACATTATAAGACAACACAAGAAAAATCCTAGCTGTAATTTCCCAAGAATTAAAGGGGATCATCAAAGACTCTACAGGGAAAATTCAAACTTACAGTAATCTCTTTGTTTGCATTTCCTACCAACAAGTTGTTATTGTTTACCTGTAACAACATTTAGAGAAATCAGAAGCAAATGTATGAATGACAAAACATCTAAAACATTCTTCCACAAAATGCTTCATTTAACAGACATATTCTAGTGACTTGGAAACAAGCCACTATATATTGTGTGCCATCATGTGTAATTACAAAAGATAAATGACAACAGAAAAAGCCATAAGTACAACAAATGACATAAGCAACAAGATATTTGGTCAAGCATAAAATCTGTATCAAGGTAATTACTTTAAGAAAAAATAAGAAAAGATTATAACAATCTGCAGTTACTGAAATGAAGCAATGGTACTGGAATTTCTTATATTTTATTTTTTAATTTTAAATATTATTAGCGAGTGTTTTTAGTCAGCTATTTTAGTTTTGAACACGTGCAAAAACATGTGAAAAGAAAAAAACTATTAGAAACTGTGTTTTATTAAATATCCATAGGTAATTATAGAAACTTGTAATCATTTCTTAAATGGAAAAGGTAACCCACAAATAGTAACTAGAGATACCAAATCTGGCATTGCCACGTCTACGGAGATCAGATTGAGCACTTATTAGAATGGAAACACTTGTTAGTATGGAAAAACTCAATATGTGTTGCAAGGTTTTGTCAAAGATACCTTCATCCCTAACTAAATAAAGGAAATACTATCCATTATCTTGCTTTTGCAAGATGTGAATTGTTGGAAATTGTTGTCGAAGGCATTAGAAGACAAAGATAGGAGGATAGTGTTGTACCTTGCACACAAGCCATGTCATAGACAGGGACCCCCAATTCTCTTTTGTTCCCTTAGATTAGGTTGAGTCTGCCACTCCGCGTTTGGAGTGTTTTTGTTAGAGCTTTGCATTTTATCTCTGCATTAGGAAATCTGGAATACATCAAGCATATAAAAAAATTGCAACTTTGGAGACTGTCTAAGGTTAGATTGGAATGGAGTTGTAGAAATAGAGTCATTAGAATGACCTTGGAATCGATAAAGCAACAAAAGGAATGAGGTATAGACAAAGATTTTCATAACTTTACACTTGGAAACGCATCAAGAATCAAGAATGAATGAAAGAACCAAAAAGGCAAATATGGAATGAGATTTGCAAACTTGGAAATGAACGTTTTATCAATCAAATCATAAAGGAATCAAGTAAAGTTGCAAGGAAACATGCACAAGGATGAGACAATCAGAATTTTTATTTAAAGATGAACATAGAGAACCATCATTTGCACTTAAGAGAAGTCAAACAAAATGGCGCATGAGACCGTATGGCAGGAATTGCATTATGAATTGGATAAAATCCAAGAATTCATCCTTAAGCCACCACCTCATGCACCTTACCCAGCCTAAGACATTGGGAGAAGAAAGATCATAAAGAGAAAAGGAAGAAGGCACATGTACCCTATTAGCGGGGATAAATCCATAATGAGGAAAATCCAAAACATCCTCCTTGGGCCGTCATTCCATGCGCCCCATCTAAGTATGCACAAAACATGAAGAAAGCAAAAGGCATGGTGCAAGGTTGGCCGGGATTGTCCTATTCCAAGAATACTCTCCCAACTCACCAATCCAAAAGCATGACTTGTGTCCGCCATCTGATCCAATCCATTCCAAGAATCCTTCTCATACCCGCCATCCTTCCATGTCTCTTCCGTTGAATGAATTCCAAAATCCCATTCCATGGAGATCCCTTAAACCCGCATTTCCAAAGTCAGAAATCCCAATCCAAGTTTCAAAATCAGAATTTCCAATTCCAAGAGTCCTAAATCAGGTTTCCAATCCTAGTTCAGATTTCTTCAATTCCATATGATGCGGGGGGCCCATAACTCAGACAAAAACCCACACATCTGATCATTAGGCAATGTACAGGGAAAGCAACACCTTCTGGCTTTTCAAGGCATTCCATGGCACCAAATGAAACTTCATCTTAACAACATAACTTTGTTTTGTAAAAACACCTATTTCACTCACACACCTTAACTCACAAGTCACCATCAATGACAAATAGGACTTCTAGTGCTCTCGAGACCCAAGGAACTCCAAGACAGCTTGGAATAACTTCAACACATCATCCTTACACTCTTAACCACCTTTCACAAATCAGATATCTCTCTATTGTCAATTCCAATACAAAATCGGGCCCTAAAGGTTATTAGGCCTTGTAGTTACTGATCACAACTCTCTAACACAAAACAACTCTCTAACCCCAAAAGCATTTCAACTATCTTCCAATGTCTTCCAAAACATGGCCTAAAATGGATACCCACTGACTTGTATCAATGATTACAAGAGGACTGTCAACCTTGAATTCTAGGCGTGTAACTCTTCACAAACTTTACAACTCCCAACTGTGATTGTATTTCCTGACAACCTTTAAGGTCTTTGACAGCATATGAGAGAATTGGCTTGCCATGGATGAGACAAACACTCCCACAGATAACAGACAATCAGCAAATGGGCCATTCTAGGCGTTTAGAACAGTTTCACTCAACCTTCTTGGCATTTAATATTTGAAATGGTTTCAGGATATTTGACAAGGCATGGAATACTCTCTTTGCAACCTATTATTATGTCAAAGGATTTACAACTTTGTTTGGAATTCAGAACACAATAGATCTCTGATTTGGGACAGTGACTGTCATATATTCCCTGTGACAGAACAGTGACCAAAAGGAGATTCACAACCCCATTCTTTTGCAAACTCGAAACACCATGCAAGGTTCCAGTGTCCCTTAAGAATATTGCCAAACCGTTTCCATCTTTAAAATTTCGTGATTCAATAATCAAATGTGTGAAACTCTTAACTGTACCTATCATACACAGTCATAACCTAAAAAGCAGACCTAGGGTCTCCTTGAAACATGAGCAAAACTTCGTAAACTGATCTGCCACTTTGGCAACTTCAAACAAATATCAAAAACAATCATTTCACCAATTTTTTGGGCTATGCCATCGGGTAGATTAGGAGAAACATAATTTTAAAACTTCTCTGGTTACCCTAGCAAGGGTTTACACCTGTCAACACAAAACTCATTGTTTCTTGCACAAACCTCCATGAAAATGCACACAAAAGGATTAAAATGAAAGCTATTTCATTAACCTATCTTCCAAAGGCAATTACATATTGAAACTACATTATACATGAGCATATTTGGCCCTGCAACAGTCACAGACCCTCCAAAGACGTGACAGTCAGAGGGTTTCTTGGATACACTTCACAAACTCCCCTCCAAAACTGATCACTGCCACAATTTTGACCAACCATTGACTTATGAACCCTCACAAACTCCTGTAACTGTTGTAATCACCTTTTATGACTGAACTATTCCCTTTACATCTTTTTTTGCAATTCTTGCAACTTATACAATTTTTGTGCAACTTTTGCACTTTTTATCAAAACACTACCAAACCTTGCCAAATCACTCTTGGACACCCCAAACATACCAAAATGGGCTAAATAAGCCCAATTACAACAATTCCAACCCCTTTTGGGCACTTTTCACCCTTTGACCACATTTGACTCTATCAGGGCCTTATAGGTCTATTATGAACAAATGGCTCTCATGGCCTTGCAAAATTAATTGTTTTGACTCAAATGGTCCTTAGGACCTTACATAACATTGATGAAACATTACAAACAAGAACAAATGCAAATTAACCTTATGAGACATCTCAAAGGAGAGGTGTTACTACACCACCATATTTCCAATCCAAGTATCCAAATCTAAGGATCCTAATCCAAATCCAAGGTTCCAAATGTGAATTCCAAATCCTCTCCAAGGCTAAATCCCTATGTTTCGGGGAAACGTGTTTCCCGTCCCCAGGGGACTCGTTTCCATCCCCGAAACGTTTCAGGGACAATGGGACAAAAAGGAAACGTCCCCTGACATTTGGGGACGGTTAGCCGTCCCCCGAAATGCCTAGGGGACGCCCAAAATGTCCCCGAAACAAAAAAGCGTCCCCGAAACATTCGGATGATTTTTGACATTAAAAAATAAATAAAAACGCTTTTTTTAAAATTCTTTTTGCCAAATCGACAATGTGGGGGGGGGCATAAGGTTCAAATTTGTGTCTACGGACGATAAAATTAAAAATTCAAATGAAATTTGACATGGGAAAAGGTTCGGCAATGAAATTCGTGAGTAAATATGTTTAAAATTTTATATATTAATTGCTCTCACAGATTGCTAGTTCATCTGCTGCAAAGAGGAATTGGTCCACCTATGGCTTCATCCACAACACTAAGAGAAACAAACTTACTTCAAAAAAAAGCTGAAAAACTTGTTACAGTTCATAGTGTTTTGAGACTTCAGGACCAACAGACTACAAGGTATCGACAAACGCCAACAACAAGATGGGATGTTGATCCTAAAGATGTTAGGCAGATTGATGAGGAGGAGGTGCAACCAGGACTAGTTAGGCTACCATTGGATAATCCACTTCTGCCAAAGGGAGATAGTGACTCAGATGATTCAGAGCCTTGAGATATTGATAGCTAGAATGAGGCTTAGTTTCATAGGTTGGGCTTGTAGCCTGCTATATTTTGATGTTTGAGACTTTTGGATACATGTTTGAGACATTTTGATTTAGATATATATATTGATACACCATGGTTTTGATGTTTGAGACTATAGTTATAATGTTGTTACACTGATTTATACTGTTGTTATTATCATTTATGTTGTTATACTATTGTTGTCACTCGTGAATCGATGATTTATTTGTGTATTGTCTTATTGTTATCAATTATTGACATATCTCTCTCTTTCCCTCTCTTTATCTATAATATCTTAATATATTTTGAAAAATTTACACAAATACACACACATATATTTTAAAAATTTGTATACTGTCATCCCCTATTTTTGGCTCTTTAGGACACGTCCCGAAAAATGCGTCCCTTGCCATCCCCCCTTACCTGTCCCCGAAACGCCATGGGACATAGCTAAATCCTATTTCCCAAGCATGATGAATAGACAATCCCAAACCAGGACTTGATGAAGTCCAAATCCAGTTTGTCCTGCTCTAATCCGTTGTAAGTTCATCTGCAAGATGGACACCTCGGGAGGAACCAAGGGAGCTGGTCTATCAAAGGCACTCAAGGATTGGCGAAAGTTACAAGATCTTCTAAATGAAGCAAGATTACATAAACAATTTAACATTCCTACCCACAAGAGGGTGGCATACAAGCTCAAAGAACAATTTCAGAATTTGTGAAAACAAAAGGGAGTACTTGGAGAATATCAGTGGAAAATTGAAATATTTCAAGGAGAAATATTCAAAATATGTTTTAATGTAAAAGGGGAAATTTTCAAAGTCAAATCAAATGTAATATTGAAAAGTTAAAATTGTATATTTTTCTATACCTACTCTTTTGTCTTATTATTTTGTGACACCATTGGAAGTGTGTCATTTTTGTCCTATAGTGGGGATAGGTGCAGCTATTTCGTCTTCTAGTGAGAGTAGGTAAAATATTGTATTTAAATATTCAGATGTTTCTAGAAGACAAATCTGAGCCCTTGGTGTTGAGTTAATCTCAACCATTGGTCTTGTAACCCTTCTCTATAAATGATAGTGTTTCTTTTCTTTGAAAAATCAACGTAGTTAGTAGTCCTAAAGTGGGTAATTGATGTAGCAGTAGGAATTGATGAACAAGAATTGTTGTAATTGACATTTGGAGTTAATGCAAGCAAAGCATTAAAGTTGCGGTGTCTTTCTTGTGTTCTTCCGATGTATGCATGGTTTCTATTCTTCAATGTTAGTTTCGGTCCAGTGATTTTGATGGTGAAATACAAAGATATTTTATCGATTTCCAATTCATACCATTTGTATCTTGTTGATGTAAGTTACAAAGTATGGTTAGTCTAAACCCAGCTGCAACATTAGTTCAATTGTGAATGCCTGTTTGAGTTGTGCCAGTGTTGGGTACTTGAATATATGTTTACAATATGAAAATCTTTCATTTCCTTTGAAGATTGCACTATTTTTGTGACGTAAGTAGTTTGATTAAGTAGAAATTAGTTTATGGGAGCCATCTATTTGAAGCATCATCCATTACTATCATTGTCCTTAGGAGTTCTTAGCTTAATCTCTCTAAACCCTATAAAATATTGTAATGTTTCTTTAATGGTCATCTTAGTTGCTTTAGGAAGTTTCCTTTGTGTCTTTAGTTCACAATTGTTTCATTTAGAAACATTGTCTTTGTTTATTTATTTAAGGAGCCTTCGTCTTCTTTGTTTTAATACATCGACTTCCATAACATGGTATCAGAGCAGTTCGATGGGGTCTTTTAAAATTTGACGAATTTTTCCAAAAACATTTATTCATTTTTTTATGAAAAAATATCTTTGCATTTTTCATGGTTTTTTTGCGTCTCTAATTTGCATCCGTTTTTCTTCTCTACGAATCATGTCGATCTCATGGGAGGGTTTCTCTATTTGCAAATTCAAGGTTTTTTAATTTAGGAATTGTCGTTTTTGCATTTTCTATTTGTATGCGCCCTCAAGAGTCGACGGGTCTCTATGTTTTGTGCATTTGAGTTCATCGGTATTCACTCACTTCTATTCATTCTATCATGAAGGTTTTCGAGGATTTTTTCAAGTCGCCTTGCATGTGTTGATTTTCTACACCGCCTATCTTCTTTCTTCTACAGAACGACATTTTTTTCTTTTTGGATCTACAACATGCAAAGGGACATTTTTTCCGATCTCTGCGAAACAGTTTGTGTGGGAATCTCTACGATAGGTCGTCTTTAAGTTTCAGCGACCTGCGATGGGCGTTTTCTCTAAGAAATCCGCGAAGGGCTTATTCACGGTTCCATCATTATTTCACAGTTTCATCATTATTTTGGCTCCTAAAGGATTTCGACCTACGATTTTCTTCAACTCGCGCAGGGTTTCGTGTACGTTGTTTTTGTTGTGACCTCTGTTTCTAGGTTTTCTATTTTTTGTCCAGAAAAACTTAGTGCTTGGGTTTTCTAATTTTTTGTCGTGAAAAATTTATTGCTTTTTTTTTAATTTTTCTCCAAAAAAAATAGTGGTGGGTTTTTTATAATTTTTTCTCCTTAAAAAATTCAGGATGGGTTTGATAATTTTTCGTTAAAAAATTCTAGTTAGATTTTATCTAAGTCACAGGGTTCGCCGAATTTTCGGCTTGAGGTTCGAAATTCGGCGAACCCATAAAAAAATCATTAAATTCGAAAATGTTCGGCTAAAGTTCGTACGGATAAGAAAGTATGACGTTTTAAAATTTTCTGCAACTGGGAGCTCTGGTTTCGTGATGGCGAGTTCATCCTGCAACTGCTCTGCACCTGCAACACTAATCACTACAAGCTTCGGCACAAAATCCGCGTTCATCCTGCAATTGCTCTAGTTTTGCGACACTGGTTTCATGATGGCAAGCTTTGCAGAAAGCTGGTTGGTGATCGCGGATTACAGATGATCGCTACTCAATAACTCTTTTTTTTTTTATCCACACCTGAAATTTTTGATTAATGTTTTGTTTTATTATTATAGTTTGACGTTTTAGGTTTTCGATTTCATTTTGTTTTTACTTTTTATTTTTTAATTTATTTAGTAAAATGAAA
>MU226578.1:3258470-3271703 GCA_018584345.1 Thuja plicata | reverse complement strand
ATACTTTTATAATGATTTCAAATCTATGTTGTAATGTTAAACTATTTTGATACTTTATTGATGTACTTATATTTTTAAAAATATTATAAAAAATTATATAAGGCGAATTTAATGCCGAATTTTTTTTCGAATTTTTTGGCCTTGCCGAACTTTATCCGAACTTCATAGTTGTCGAACTCGAACTCGAACTCGAACCTTGTGACTTAGGATTTTATAATTATTTCCTCAAAAAAATTATTGTGGGTTTTATATGATTTTTTCCACAAAAATTATTTTATAAAATCTTTGTTGTTTAGAGAGTTTAAATCATTGTCCCTGCTAATTGTTGTCTTCTCTTAATTCTGCACTTCACTATTCCTGATCATGGCTGCTTATAAAACTTTTACTCTTCACTAATAAAGTCGGCCTATATGAACATCACATCACGCTAACGAGGAATTTGAGCAGTATTCATATAGATTGGTCTTGCAAATATAAATAAGGTTGGCCACTTTTGGATAGAATAAATTTAACCTGTCTTGTTCAGCCAGCATGAATTTTTCAACCACCTTGAATGTTAGCATCAATATTTGTTAACTGCTCTTAACACAAACTTCAAACAGCAATTGGCATAGCTTTTATCCTCAAACATTAATAACACCGAATATGTTATCTTTGGATATGCCTTCAAATAACCTTCAAATATGTTATCTACAGTTATGCTCATTTCCATTCATTGGATCATTGTAGCATAAATGACAATTATGTCTTCTCACCAATAAACTTTAAGACTTTAATGTAAGTTGACTGTTAAGAAACTCGCCCATGATTATCACTGCTCTAATAATCATTTTGACTTTGTCAAAACTCATCCAATTGCTGCATATTAGAGTCACGCATAGTAATCTTTAAGACATTAAGTTAGTAATTCAATCAAATAATCAATCAAGGCTTTTCTTTATCCTTTGCCATTGTTGTTTGATTGCTGAATGTCTAAATAAAAGAAACTTGCCAATCATCATAAAAGGAAGTCATCATGCTTTGTAGAATAACTTGCCCAACTTTTGGTTTGTCTTCGTCTAGAGGAGTCGACCATCATTTGTCTTAGACATCAAACTTATTGATATATGTAAATCATATTAGAATAATATTTGCATATATTATAATTTAATGGTCAATAATGTATTTTTAGATAAATTAGATTTGTTTCTAATTAGTCTTCAGCGTTCGATTGTTTCTTTAGGAAATATCAACAATGTAATTGCCTATATATGTATATTTCATTCTTTCAATAAATACAAGCATTTAGCGTAACATGGTATCAGAGCGGGCTAAAAGAGTTTTTTTTTAATTAATTGCAAAAATTTCTTCTTCGAATTTTTTGGTGAAATTTTTTTAACCTGACAAGGCTTATGTTTGAATTTTTTCTGTGCCCTGGGATTTTCGAAAGTAGTTCGCAAGATTGAAATAACACTTTCAACAAAAGTTCCTTTTTGGGATGGCACTGGCCCACGTTTTTCCTCTGCATATTCACACGTGCAAAGACGTCCTTGCTCGCGATTTTCAAACGGCTGACAAGTCTTTTCCAAATTTTCTTGGCCCAAATTCAGTCTTTCTCTTGTGCGCCTGTGATGAGCTTGGCCCACGTCTACAGATTTCATGCACAATGCGATCTATGTTGCAATTTCTTTGACTGACGACCCCTTGACCCCAATATGGGCTGCCCTCAAACCCCCGCTTTCAAATTTAAAAACAAAAGAAGAAATTTGTAATGTCCCCATTTTTTAGGCAAATGGGATTGGCTTATTTCTATGACCCTCGTAGGCTAATCCGGATGTTGGAGGGGGTCGTGTGGCAAAGCCAATGGTTAGTTTCCACTCTGGAGGTTTGTGATGCTAGGATTGCTCTTCGTTTGGGTCAGATTGACAGACTTACTATTTATAGTAAGTGGTTATTTTGGGTGTTCGTCATGATTGTTATTTTTAGCAGGGCGCTTGTGCATTGGTATCAGTGGGGTTGTGAAGTCAGTTGCATAGTTTCCAGTTTGAGGAACTTACTATTTATAGTAAGTCTATTTGTGGCCAGTTACTATTTTTGGATAACACTTAGGCACGCAGGTTTAGTTGATGATCTTGGTTCTTGATGATTGGAGTTATTTGTGTATGATTATTTAATTAAGTTTATTTCATTGAATAATCATTATTTGCCTAAGTCAATGATTAATTATATGAGCTCATTAAAAGGTTATATTATATTAAGTCAAAAGGGAGTTATGAGCTTATATTATAAAGTGTGCTTTTAAGTGAAAAGTGTGAAGTGGAAGTTAGGGTTCGATTTGTAAAGAAGACATTATAAAGGCTTCATGAAGAAAATCAAATTCATCATTATGCTATTGATTCATTCTTTTCTTTGGTTCGATTTTGTGAAGGCTTGGAGTTAGGGTTTGACTGAATTCACAGCAAGAAATGGTAAATTTCTTGTTTGTTTCATGCACTTTGAATCAGCTTAAATGCTGGTGAATTGTGAGCTTGCGGCTAGCAGTCATAGCTGCTGATTGTTATCAGATTTCAAAGAATATTGCAAATAGAGAGATTGGCGTGGGTTATCTTTCCAGCTGTTATTAGCTCCTTGGCTACGACTTCGTATGTTGGTTTCATTATGTTTCCCAGAGGTGATGTGGACACTACGCAGACTTTGAGAGATAGACCACGGTTTGTTTTTTGGACCATGGCCATTCAGCAATAGCAGCCACCATTACTCCTACATTGTGAAGGAGTCGAGATATTAACAAGTTTTCAAATATGCATTCCTTTGCTTGGTTCTATGTAGCATTGAGTAAATTAATTACGATTTCAATCAGAATTTTTAGAGATGGTGCTGATAATTTGTAGTTGGGGTTTGAATTTTAAATTAAATAGAAGGCATGGTTATTTGGTTTTCAATGTAATTGGTTAGTTAAGGAATTTTGGTGAAATTGTTATTTTACCTGGCAAACTATATTAAAAAATTATATCATATTGCAAATTCAAAACAAATTAGAATTTGCACGTTAAATCCAGGATAGAGCCAGGTAGGCTCTTTACAAAATTGATGGAGAAATCGCGTCGAATTAAGTTGATGTTTTTATACCCACTTTACTGGGTTCCCCTTGTCCTCGATGTTCCCCCATCCCCTTGTCCCCAACGGGTGGAGGAATATTGGTTTATCTCCTTTTTGGTGCATCTAGGTTTGTAGAAACTCAATAATGGCATTTCCTAAGTACTCTAAATTGCTTTAGAGTCTAATGAACAAGATTTAACACCATTTTTCTAGGATGGAAGTCAAGCCACAACTAGTCGTGTCGAGCAAGGAGGCACAGCCACGGTGGACTCCTAGAATTAGACCCTCGACCTCTCCCCTAGTTTTTACTAGAGCTAGGAAGAGGAAAATGTAAATTATTGATGTTGTATTTACTTATAGTTTTACAAAGACAATTTGCTATTTTAATTTTGCTTCAAACTACCAGGCTACCAGCCATCATGATTCCACATGAGGATCCCATTTTGTACCCAATTTGCATTTAAATATATCTAAACTCAATTGTTTCTTTTGTTTACTCATTTACTGACTCATTAGATGCATCTCCTCATTCAATTTTGCAAAAAACTGCATTTCTATTTAAATTTAAGCAATTTTTTAAGTTGTTGAGTGTTTTGCCGAGAAGTTGCCGAGTAATCACCCTTTTTTTTTGCCCTTGGCGAGAAGTTGTCGAGTACAAGTTTTTCAACTATGAGTGATACTATGGATGTCATAAACCATGAGATTTGTACACTAAAAACACGTGTTCCTTCAATTAAAATTTGTGTTGTGCTCATTTATTTGGTGTATGCTTGTGCATGTGATCAAAGCATCTTGTGATTAATTAGTTTTCTATGTTTAGAAAGTTGATTTAGAGAATAGAACATAGAAAACATATATTTCCTCAAAAGATATCTAGATATCTATGTTTACAATGCTTGATTAACCATGGGCAATCTAATCTCATTGCCCTCCCAACCATAGATGAACAACAATCGTCTCCCCCGAGCACTTTGGTATATTGAAGTCCATATATTTTATTCAATTATTGTTATTGTCATTATTGAATGAAACCACATATCTTATATAAATCTGAGAGGTGACTTTTCACCAAGGGTTATCACTCTTCACATGTGGCTCCATTTATTATATTATTAATAATTATTATATTATCGTATAATATAATAATTATACAATGTAATTATAATAAAAATTATATTATCACCTAATAGTATAATTATATAATATCATAATAATAATTATATAATATAATTATATTATCATCACAAACAATAATATAATTATATTATCTCACAATAATAATATAGATATAATCACAACCTTTGTGATATCTATGTCGGCCTGTGGATTCCGACCACGTCTACAATAAAATCAACACTCCCTCTTAGCTAGGGAGGAATCCTACTCGACATCAGAGTCATGTAGTAATAACCATCATAGCTACTCCCAGAGGATGGGTCCATCATGGCTACTCCCATGAATGGAAATGCAAACAAACAAAAGTATTCATCACGAAATCACTCAGGTGATGTCGGCATCTTACGCTGACAGTCACCATGTCTACTTCCAGAGGGTGACTCAATACAATTAGTCTCCCATCGATTAGTCTCATTCATTAATCGTGAATCTGAGAATGCTTTATTATTGTAAATGCTTGACCATCAATTTGCATAATGGCATAGTAAACATTCATGTCTCAAGTGATGCGATGCGATGCATCACTTGAGACCATGTTAATTGTCTTACCATCGAATAGTCCTCCTGACACTAGGAATCAACACTCCCTCTTAGCTAGGGAGGGATCCTTCTTAACATTTACAAGTTACATTATCTTATTGTAATGATTGACCACAATGGCTACATCCATATGTGGAAAGATATCACCTCTTGTGGTATCAATCATCATGACTTATCCATAGATATCACTTCACGTGATATCCACCATTATGGCTATCCATAGACATCACCTCACATGATATCCACCATTATGGCTTATAGATATCTCCACACGTAATATCCACCAATATGGCTTATCCGTAGATATCACCTCACTTGATGTCCACCATTATGGCTATCCATAGATATTACCTCGCGAGATATCAACCATTATTGTGAGATCGTCACCTCAGAATGATGGTAAGATGCACAAGTGTTCATCATTGTGAGATCATCACCTCACAATGATATTCACCATGGCTCATCTAGAGGGTAAACACACAAGTACAAGTAATCACCACGGACACTCTCACGTGGTGTTGTCATGGCGTCACGCACATGACATCCACCATGAACCATATCAGAGGGTGGTGATAAAGGCTTACACCTTAAGTTTCTCTTCAAAGAGAAAAAATGCATTAACAAGGGCTTGCACCTTAAACTTCTCCTTCACAAAGAAGAATGCATTAAGCAGATCTTCATGATGACATGGCTCCCTCCAAGGTTGCTTCAGATGAAATGTCAAACTCCCTCTGGATCTGATATCAACCTTTTGACCTCCTCGTCCAAGGTTGCTTCTGATGAAATGTCAAACTCCCTCTGAATTTGATATCAACCATTCTTGAATGCAATCTCTTATGCTTCTTGGTCCATCTTGAAAGCATTTCAGAGAGATTACAAATAGTTAATAGAACTAAACTATCCCGAAGAGAAATACTAATGCTAGAAGCATGCATGATTCCCTATTCTAAGTTATTGCATGAATTAACTACATAAAAATCATGATCAAAAGGTATAATCAAAAAATACTTATCTCTTGTAGTCAAAGGATAACGCCCTCTAGGCAATACTTGTACAGCAAGGACCATTGATGGAGTTTAAGCCATCTCTAACTTTCACCAATTCAATCGTTGCTACTCTTGCAGAAACTAGTGCTTAGAGCAAAAAAAAGCAGGATTTGCAATATCTTCATTGGCAACGCTCTACCAAACATCCCATGGCTATGATTTATGTCATCTGTTAACATGCTTAATATATATCACACTGATATTTGCTGGGAGAAGTGCGCAGCCTTGCTGATGAATATACGTTGTTGATAATGACACCAGCATATTCTAATTTGGAGTATCAGTGGGATCGTAACTCATATTTCATGCTCTCTATCCAATATTGACTTATTCTCTCCTGTGAATGGAGATTACTATCAATCAAATGATAAATATTGCAGGAATCCAAACTCATCATATGCTTAAGAGTACATTCAACTAGAGCCATATCACCATAATCTTCCTGATAGTGGAAATGAACCAAAAATAACAATGAACTCGATAATCTACTGTCACAAATGCCACTATCGTAAACCTCTAGTAGCAAACATGAAATATTATATTGAATCTCGTGAATGTTCTTCAAATATTTTAGTTGATGCTCAGGAAACGGGTCTATTACTAGGAATACATGAATGATTTTGTAGTTACTGCTACCATGTTCAATGGCCTGATAATAACATCATTACCATAGAGGGAAATTTGTATATGGACAAGACCCGATATTCATAAGAGACTATGTGACTCATCATAGGAATGTCACGCATAGAAATATCATCGTTCATTCTTCATTTCAATAACATTTTGTCTACACTATATTCATATGAAAACAAAATCACTAATGTTGTTGCTGGCCCATTCTGTTTATTGGCTCCAAATTAAGATTGTGCCAAAACAACCTTTAACTGTATATGACTTTGGAGGCTCAATGATAGTGTTTATTGGCATTGGAATGTTGTCACAATAAACCTCCTTGTCACTGTATCCACTATAGAAACAGATCCACGTAGGTATTTTCGGCTCCTAGCCTTGATCTTGATGCAGAGAACTTAATATTCTGAAGCTCGAATGACTTGATGGCTTCCAATACACCGATTGTAGTCTTTTATCTTATCGCTATACTTCCTTGCTTAGCACCACAATTGATGTGTAATTCACCGTTCGTACTTCTATGCTTGTCTTGGAAACTCTAGTAGCTTCTTTTGATACTTCTATGTTCGTCAATGTCTACTGCACCTCAAACAATCTCTTAATCATATTTATTGCAACCTTGAATAGATTGTCATTCATTGTTGTGTAAAGCCTTGTCGTAGATGATACCTTTGAAATGTTGTTGACAATCATCAATTCGATCTCAAACCTCCTAAAGTTCCTGATAAACATTGATGTCTTCTTGAGGCTCCATATCGTAGACGAGTCCAAGATCCATCGCAGACTCCGGATTTATGTGACCTGCACCCACAGCAAAGGGCTCAGCTAGCAGCATGGTATAAGAATCTCTAATGGGATGCCCTTTGCTATCAACAATGTAAGAAGACGTCATCAGAGCAGATTTTATGGCGACGGGACTCCACATTAGATGCACAACTTTTATCAGCATCGCCACGCCAGTCACGTGAGGGACGGCCAATGAAGTCCCTGACTTAAAATCATAACCGTCTCCCACGGCCGCCAAAATGTTGAGGCCCAGAGCAATCAAATCGGGCTTGAGAACAAATGGAAGCCCTTTACTTGGTCCCCAAGAAGAAATCGCAGCGAACATGGGAGCTTCCATTTCCTCTCCAACAACTGTCAAGCCTGTGATTTCCAATGTCATCGTAGCATGATTCAGAGCACTGCTGATGTAGGATTTTATGCTCTCACCATCCCTAAAACTAACGCTGACAGAGGGCATATTATTAGAGGTCATGTTAAATAGGGTTGGTAATCTGTTGTTCTACTCCATATTGTTTTTCAATCGCAACAACCATTCCTACATCGCTCACTCTGGCCACTTCGATCCCCTTCTGCCGAGCACTGGACTCCTCAGGATTCTTGGAAACTAATAATTGATCGCACAACACTATCTTACCCTTCACTACATTAGGATCGAGGTTGCATGGAAGACAACGCGATGAATTGCTATCGGTGGAGTCGTAGACTGGAGAGAAGGGCACAACCAATTTTCCACCTACTCTACAAAAAAGAAGGGAAATCTTTGTCGATGTTGCCGATGCCGACAGTCACAATCCATGGCGATGGGTTGCTCAGACTAGATGAATCTGGTCCTCTGTTTCCTCCCGAGGTGTTGAGTATCAAGGTCTTCCTACAATTTCGATACAATAAACAGTATTATCGTTGTATCAGGTTGAAAGGTCTTCCTTATACGACCTCAAAAAATATACAGCCCCATCAGAGGGATTTGTGCCCCCATAGAAGTATCATATGTGAATTCTATTATAGGATGCACTAGGAATAGATAAAGCTCTGTCTAGAAATAATCATCAACATCTTTATTCCCGGGCTTCGCTCTGATACCATGTTGAATTTACAATGCTTGATTAAACACAGGCAATCCCATTGCCCTCCCAACCATAGACGAACAACAATCGTCTCCCCCGAGCACTTTGGTATATTGAAGTCCATATATTTTATTCAATTATTGTTATTATCATTATTGAATGAAACCACATATCTCATATATATGTGAGAGGTGACTTTTCACCATGGGTTACCACTCTTCACATGTGGCCCCATTTATTATATTGTTAATAATTATTATATTATCATATAATATAATAATTATACAATGCAATTATAATATAATTATATTATCACATAATAATATAATTATATCATATCATAATAATAATATAATTATATCATCACACAATAATATGATTATATTATCTCACAATAATAATATAGATATAATCACAACCTTTATGATTTCTATGTCGGCCTGTGGATTCAGACCACAGCTACAATAAAATCAACACAAATTTGGTTACTCTATACAAATTATATGCTTGTATTTCTTCTGCCCCAACAAAGCTACTCTTTACAAACCCTAGTAGTACCAATCACAACATGGACATGTTTTGCCCCCAATTCCTTGATGGTGTCACATGGCAAGTTCTAAAGGAAGATTGTGTTTTCTCTAGGCACAAACAACATTGTCTTTTTAAACAAGCTCTTCAGTTGAAGTTAACATAGTATTGTTGAAATTAATGTGTCTCAACCTTTGAAGAGTCCTAGCATTTATTTAATTAATTAATTTAATCCCATGATGCACATTTTATTCATTATATCCTAAGAGTTATGTTTCTAAGTTGCTATGTCACTTTATGGGGAGTGTTGGATTACTACATGTATAGTGCGGAGCATGAAATTGTGCCACTTGGCACTACGGAGCAATTTTGGAGAGTGGAGTTTGTAAAAACCTCTCAAAGGTTTGCTTAGGTGCCATGTGTCCTTATTTGTTGCAATGACTCTTGGCAAGATATGGAAACTGCTATTTCAGGATCTACAGGTTGAGAGGTGTTAATGTTTGGTAGTTTAAATATACAGTGAGTTCATTTTAGCATGTAGCTTTATGCATGTTGGACAACTCAATGTGGATTTAACAAGTTTCCATATGATAAGTGTTGTGGTATTTGGAAAGTTATAGTTTTGGAAGGATAGGTGTTGATGGATTATAAAGTTCTATTTACATGTCAAGAACATAGAAAATTGTTGTTTTGGACACCACTTGTGTATCTAGGTATGGAAGATGGTTTTGGAAACCATGGGTGCCTACCTTTCATGTGTTGGGCTCTATAAATATGTTGGTGCATTAGTTGTTTTGATGAGACACTTTGGTTATTTTCTAAGACGTTATACTATCAAAATTACTCCAGGAAACTTTGTTGTTGGAGCTACACCTGAAAGAACATAGACTTTGATATTGTATTCTAATCCTTAATATTGATAATACAATTGATCTGTTCTTTTCGTGTGTTTTCCCATGTAAATCTGGGTTTCACTATTTTATGTGTTTTGAAACGTCTTTGCCTTTGGGCATCTAAATAAGTAAGTGTAAGGGTTTGTAAGAAATTTTTGCAAAAGTTGATCATCTCCAAAGAAACTGGTTACACTCTCTAAGTTCAATTCAAAAGTCATGCATAGGTCTACGACCACTCTTTGTGTCCTGCAAGAGATGGAACTCAAACAAAATTGAGGTGATACAAGAGCCAGCTCAAGCAACCATAAAAAACTCTTCAAATTCCTTAAGAAAATTAGAGGTAGTTGTTTCGTTAACTCCGTGTTTTTCTATTTTGCTTATGTTTTTGATAAAAACTATGTTTACTCCTGAAGGGAACTTGTTAAATCATGTAGAGTAAACAATAAATAGAATCATACCATACAACGATGCAACATAATAAATTTGCATAGCATAATATGGCCAGAAAGATATATCATTTCTTCTAGAATGTAATGAATACAATCAATGCTCCCTTCCAAGACAACCATGAAATACATATAGAGTACCTGGCGGTTTGTTAAGATTACCAACAATCGACAACTACCAACAACTATTATGAAATACATGTAATTACACTGCCAACTATAACATTATTAATAATTATTTATGAACACGGCATAACTGCCGACTACAAACTATATTAAAAACTTTCATATTTATGTGTTGCTAGTGTGTTGTTAAAGGCTTGTTGCTGGTTAGTCTAATGTTCCAACCCTTGGCGGACTGACTGTAAGGTTCCAAACCTCTGGCGTACAGAAACTGCAAGTCGTACGGTGAACAGATTGTCCGTACGGTAGATAGTTAGGTCGTATGGTGGATGGAAGCTGGCCGTACGGTAGTGTATTGGTTGTACAGTTCAGACTGAGGGCCGTACGGTGGGAGAGGGTTGGTCGTACGGAGTGGATGATGCGGGCCGTACGGGAGGGAGAGAAGGTCGTACGGAATGAAGGTGAGGGTCATGCCCTGAGAGATGAAGGTCGTACAATGTTGAAATGGTGTCCGAGGGGTCTCTAGCCTTCGATATGGTCAGATCTGTTATATATATATCGTAGGGAATTTTTGTACCATCACACAATTCAGGAACAAGTACTTGCAAGAGGAAAGGAAATATTAACAATAGATAAGGCTTCAGATTTGCCAAATTTGGAACCAGAGATCAAGCAGAGTAGGGTGAGGGTTGAATCCCACTAAAACTGCAAAATACCAAATAGGGAGGGTCTTTCACCTATGAAATGGCAGAGAGCAGAATCCCAACAGGAATTCGCAATTACAAATAAGATATCAAAACTCAACATCAGAAATACATCCTACACGCCGGTCATAAATACCCGTCGGACAAACCCCCGAGGTGTACAAATAAAGCCGACACGACAACACTAACACCTACGCTAAAATAAACGAGAGGCCCAAGATAAGTTAAATCAATCGGGGCCCAATTACAATTAATATTCATTTAATGACAGGGATATTATAGTCCTCCCGTCCCAAATATTGCTTGTCCTCAAGCAATTGCAAACTGGGGTGTTCCAAAATTTGTTTGCCTTCCCAGGTGACATCTTCTAGCGGTAGATTCTTCTAGCGTACAAGAAATTCCTTGACTGTGCGTGTCCTCAACCTTTTCTCTCAATGTCGATGATCTCGGCTGGCTCTAGCATTAACTTTCGTCCATCGTCGATGGGTGGCAGATCTGTTGAGAATGTGATGTGTTGACCCACCGCTTTCTTCAGGCAAGAAACGTGAAAGACATTATGGATTCGACTACATTCTGGTAGGTCCACTTCGTAGGCAACTTCACCAACTTTCCGCACCACCCGGTAGGGTCCGTAGAAACGTGGTTTCAGCTTGTCCTTGCCATTGGTTTTCAGGGAAGATTTATGTACGGTTGAAGCCGAAGGTACACCAGATCACCAACTTCAAAGCTTCTCTCTATTCGGTGCCTGTCAGCATACATCTTCTGCGAGTTAACCAAGTGCTTGAGGACATGCTTAGAATGTATGTGATGGACAGACAGACCCACTGGGAAGATTATCTGTACCTAGTGGAGTTTGCATACAACAATGGCTATCACAGTTCGATAGGAATGTCACCATTTCAGGCTCTTTATGGTCGTCCTTGTCGTACCCCTCTGAGTTGGGATTGCTTAGAGGACAGAGTACTACTTGGCCCCGAGATGTTACAAGATATGGAGCAGCAGGTTCAGAGGATAATAGAGAATCTTGTGACAGCTCAAGATAGGCAGAAGAAGTATGTTGATGCTCGCAGGATCGATAGACAGTTCTCTATTGGAGACAAGGTGTTTTTGAGAGTCCGCCCACGTAAGAGCCCTATCCGTTATGGAAAAGGTTCTAAGTTCGCACCGAGATTTGTAGGTCCATTTGAGATCCTTGAGAGGATAGGACCAGTTGCTTACCGACTCGCCCTACCGCCCAGCCTCGCACATGTGCATGATGTGTTTCACGTATCTATTCTTAGAGAGTATATTCCTGATTTGACTCATGTTTTAGATTGGAACACTTTGCAGGTAGAGGACGGGCAGCTGGCTTTGGAGCCAGTGTGTATACTCCAACAACGAACTTTGACCCTCAGGGGTCGCAGCATAGAGCAGGTAAGGGTCCAATGGGACACCAGTAATGAGACCTTTGCCACTTGGGAAGATGCTAGCAGACTTAGATCTGCATATCCGTACTTGTTTGTAGGCTCCCAGAAGTAAGCCTAATTCTAGGGGGAGAGGATGTAATGCCCACCCTAGTATCTACATATTTTGGATTGACAGGATTATTACTTTGATACTTTGGATTATATGTTTGGACTATGTTGTTTCATGATGGGACATTTGATTTCATATTTATTGGTTAATAGAGTTTATTATGAGATATTAAATAATTTGAAATAAAATGATGAACTAATTGTGAAATGTTCATATCTGATTTATATATTTATGTGGATCTAACCCTGCTAACCCCATTATGTTTTGATGTATAGACTGGTTGGTGTGAGTATAGGATGAGGAGAGGCAGTCGTAGTTACTCCTACAAGAGATCCACATGATGTCGCACTCTCCCTCCTTGTTTGCCACTATCTGTTTATATATATGTATATGCATGTCAGTTGGTGATGCAGGATGTAGGTACCAGGCATCGACTCCACCTGGCTACACAGGTCTGAGCGTGCCTTCAAAATCCTCGAAATGTTGTTGTGTGGAGATCTTACCAAGCTACTCTCAAGGCTACCCTTGGACTTAGATTTCTGTTAGGAGGTTACCCTAGTTGGGGAATGTGAATACGGTTTTATGATGTTGTCTTATGGGTTATGTTTTGATGTTGTCTTGTGATTTATGATGTTGGTTTCATTTTGGTATGAAGTGTATATATATAGACTTAGTTAATATTTGTATTATTATTAAGTGTATGT
>MU226578.1:3239464-3258420 GCA_018584345.1 Thuja plicata | reverse complement strand
TGTCTTATGGGTTATGTTTTGATGTTGTCTTGTGATTTATGATGTTGGTTTCATTTTGGTATGAAGTGTATATATATAGACTTAGTTAATATTTGTATTATTATTAAGTGTATGTTATATAGGTATGGGTATATGTGGGTGCACACGCATATACCCGTACATATATAAATAATATTATCTATATGTTTCTAATTGCTTGTGTAAATGGTATTTTAATAATTAGATAAAGTGTATTAAATGAAGTATATTAAATAAAGTAAAATAATAATACGAGATAATAAAAATAGCTCTTTTTGGTAAAACTAGCTATCTAGGGGGAGTTGAACTCGAGACATCCTAGAAGTTAGGCTAGTTTGATTCCAATTGTGCTATGTGTTTTCCTTGAGAGCATTATGTCTATTATGTTTGTTATAGGGTTTTTTGAAGGGTATTTTAATTAAAATAATTTAAAAACTTTATTATTGGTTACGGGAAGTTTTGGTTAAATATTTCAACCAACTATGGAAGTTGGAGAAGTTGCTTCCCGTAAAGCAACTCCTCCAACCATATAGTTGGGGGATAAATTTATTACTTTTTTAGGAGATTGGGGGATTGGGAGTTTTAGGGAGGAAAATTGGGTGACTCTTGCAATATTGAATCTAGAAGTCATTTTTGAGATTTTGTCTCTGTGTGGGTGTGATTTACCATCTTTCTGTGAGTGCATTGAGAGTTGTCTGAGGAAGGAGGAGAGGATTGATGCCAAAGGAGACTTCATCCAGGAGGCTACCATCTCACTCAAGGTTTGGAGGACTTGCAGAGGTGTGCTCCAGTCATTGTGAAGTTTCTCCACAGGACTCCAGGTAGGGTCTGGAACTAGGGAAATCATCTTATTGTATGTGAATATGTATATGTGTGTGTGTTCTTAAATATTTATATTGTTCATATGATCTGCAAAGTTTCTGTTGTGAAATGATTTGTAATTAGGATGATAATAAAAAAAATGTGTTAATTGGAAACGAACAAAGTGTTCTGGTTTATTTTCCTATACCCGTACTCTGTTGTAAATAAATTTTGAAGCCAACCTTTTATGCAAATCGCTCCAGTGAGAATGTGTGTAATTAGGTTTTAGCCAACATATATGAAAATTAGGAAGATCTAACGGTGCAAACAAAAGTTATGCTCACCGCACCGAGACTGTATTTTTATGGCAGTCATACATATGTTTCTAGAAATAGTCTGTAAACTCACACAGATAAAGGGTCCCTTCTGATTCAAACCACTAGGACACATCTAAAACTAAATTTTACTCCTCTCTTGATCTATATCCCTCTTGCAACCAACCTAAAAGAGCACATTCATCAACACTTAAATATGTAATATCTTGCCACCTTTCTAAGACAAGATTACTTAGTCTTCTCCCTTGACTCATAGGTCCCTGCAGGTTCATCAGTTTATAGTACAATCTTTTCCCCATCAATCTTTATTAGTTTATATTACTTTTATGTTCTATTTGAACCTATTCTGGAAACTTTGGAGTCATGGATTTCAGTGTTGGGTAATTGTTTGGCTTGGGGATTGGTTTGTATCTTCCAACCTTGATCCTGTTCTCTGTCTGCATCTTTGTACCTCTCTGAATGTTTATTTTATTTCTTGAATTTGATCATAATGTTGTACTTTAGGTGTCTTGAGTATGTGACATCCTTGTACTATTCTTATGTTGCTTATGGTTAAGGTTAGGGCTCATCATGGTGGTCTGAGTACACAGGAGAGTTTCCTAAACCTCTGAAATAAAGCATTTGAAGTATTGCAATTCTTTTGTCATGTTTTGGGTAGGGGACTAGGTACCCTAGGTGAGTGGCTCACCATAGGTGTCGGGACCTAAAGTGGTTGCCAGGGGATCCTATGGGTGAGTTTGTAATCAAGTGATAACCTTAAAATTAACTTGGGAGGGGGGATTCAAAAGACAATGAAAGACACATAATAATGCCCACATAGTCCTGTTGGAGTACTAGGACCATGGGTAACTGGCAGGATGGATCCCTATTCATAAAGGGGGGACCAGGGTTACATGGTTGCCAGGAAGGATCCCAATAAACAGGATATGTGATGACACTCACTTAGAGGGTATGCTAGAAACCTAACCCTTGTGTATGGTTAAGTGATATTTTGTTATGTCTTGTATTTGTTTAAGTTATTGTTTTTGTCAAGCCTTAGATTGCTTAGGGCCTTGTGAGTATCTTGGTTCTATCTCCTAGCACGGGGGGTGGAACTTCACTAGTTTCACATGGTTGGGTGGCCAATTTCTTTCGAGGTGTTGTTTGTGGTTCGTGACTTGGATGCTTCAGTTTTCATGCAGTAATAAAGATCTTTCTATTTTGTATCATGTATTATTGAAAAGGAGGATGTAAAGATATGTTTGTAAAGCATTCGAGCCATTCATGTACTTATTATTGTAATTGGATTCATTACCAGAAATTGTATTGGAAAAAGCAAAGCAATGTAATTAGGGTGGGATAGTTCTAAGGGTTTATTTCAAGGGATATTATTTGAAAGTTCAAAGTTGAAATGAAAAGTGTAATGTTGAATTATCTTCTCTATCTCTCCTATGTTGAAAAGAAAAGAAATGCTTCTTATGTAAAAATTTATATGTAAGTTGTAAAAGGGTAGTTATCCAATGTGTAGGAAAGAGATGAAAATGATTTAGGAAGTAAGGGATGTAGTTGTAATTGAAATGTCACTTTCTTACCCTCTCTCTTAAATTTGGAAATGTATAAGTAAAAGTAAAGAAATGGAATTCAATTTGAATAGCAACGCAAATATGTTGGTAAAATGATTTCATTAAGGGAACCTTAAGGAATGTACTTGTGAATGTAATAAATGATGTAATGTTAAAAAAAAAAATTGTTAGTTGAAATTTTAGGTCAAAAGACTTGACTCCTTATGGGTTCCCTAATGACATTACAGAAGACCAGCGGGTAGTGTGTGCTCGGATTCATTCTGCTGACAGGTAGCACATTCTCAAACGTATTGTAGGACATCGTTCTTGAGACCCTTCCAGGAGAATCTTTCTCTGATTCGCCTGTAGGTTTTTAGGTACCCTGGATGGCCAGCCAAGGGTGAGTCATGTATCTCCTTTAAAATCTTTTGTTTCATCCTAGACTCGGGCAATAAATAAATCTTGTCTTTGTAATAAATGATGTCGCCCACCACCTTGCATCTGTCGTCACGCACTTCACCATCCATCAACTGACACGCAAAAGGGTTCTTGGAGTATTCAACCAACAGGTATGCCTTCCAATCCGCTAAGATCTAAGACAATGAACATATGGCGGGCTTCCTTGATAAAGCGTCAACCACAACATTATTCTTTCCCTTAACATACTCAATGTCGAAGTCAAATGCCTAAATTTTGCTTACCCACTTCTGTTGTCTTTTGTTCAGCTCCTTTTGTTCCAAGAAATACCTCAAGCTGTTGTGGTCCGTACGGACTACGAACTTAGATCCCACGAGATATTGTCTGAACTTTGTCGAGGCATGCATGATGGCTAGCATTTCTTTGTCGTAGATGGAATACAACTTCTCCACTCTCGAGAGTTTTCGACTCTTGAATGCAATTGGATGACGAACCTGCATTAGTACAGCCCCGATGCCTTCCCCCGATGCGTCACAATCAACAATGAAGGGCCGAGTGAAATCTGGTAATGCGAGGATGGGCAGGAGCTCATGGTTTCCTTTAACTTGTCGAAGGTACATTGTGCCTGTTCGTTCCATTGGAAAGATCCTTTCTTTGTTAGGTCGGTCAAGGGTGCGGCGAGCTGGGAAAAACCCTTCACAAACCTTCTGTGGTAACTGCATAACCCAAAGAACCCACGCAGCTCTGCGAGAGTAGTCGGGGGCGGCCAATCCAAGATAGCTTGGCTCTTTTCTTGATGCACTTGGACACCTTGACCACTAACAATGTGTCCTAAATATAGTACCTCTATCATCCCAAATTCACATTTGGACCTCTTGGCGAACAGGGATTGTGATTTCATGATTCCCAACACTTCGTCCAAATGCCTAATATGTTCCTCCCATGTCTTGTTGTAGATGAGTATGTCGCCGAAGAATACCAACAGGAACCTGCGCAACTGTTTGCTGAAAATGTGGTTCGTACAGGACTGGAAAGTAGCAGGTGCATTAGTCAAGCCGAATGGCATGACTAGGAATTCATAGTGTTCATAGTGACAACGGAAAGTTGTCTTCTCTACATCTTGTCCCCTCATGCGTATCTGGCGGTATCCTGAGCAAAGGTCTATTTTGGAAAAATAGACAACGTCGTGCAACTCATCCAGTAGTTGGTCAATCCTGGGAATAGGGTACCTGTTTTTTGTGGTCTTCTTATTTAACGCACGGTAGTCTACACACATCTGCATGGTACCATCTTTCTTTTTTACCAATACCACTGATGATGCGAAACGACTGGAACTGGGCCTGGTTCATCCTTTGTCGAGCAGTTCCTGGATTGTCTTTTCAATCTCATCCTTAAACTTTTTAGGATGGCGGTATGGAGTGGTGATGACGGGCTTGGCTCCCTCCTCCAACTCAATGGTGTGCTCAAACCACGGTGCGAGGGTATGCCGGGTGGAATGTCGACGTAGACCAAACTGTGTTTATCCAATACCATCTGGAGTTCGTCGTCATGGTAGTACGCCTGTTGGTCCTTTCGAGGGGCAGTTGAAACCAAACAATGTGCGGCCCAGACAACGTCATTGTGTCTAAAAATGGCTTTCATTCTTCGTGTCGATATTTCCTTTGGACCGCCATTAGACATTCCCCTCCGTACCACCTTTCCATCTACTTCGAAGAAAACTCCATTCTCTTGAAACTTTGTGTATTCATCCAAAGTCTCCATCCACTGAATGCCCAGTATAACCTCCATGTCATCCAAATCTACCACGAAAAAATCGTTTGTTACTGTGTGGTTCCCCATGGTAATGCTCAGTTGCGGAACCAAATGGGTACACAACAAGAGGTTTCCTCCCGCCACCTTGACTTAAAACCCTTGATATGCCTTAGTACGCAGATCTCTTCTGCTGACCAGTGACAAATTGATAAAGTTGAGTGTGGCCCCACTGTGGAGCATTACCACAACTTGTTGTCCCTGGAGCGTACCCCGTACGCGGAACACATTACACCTTGGGGTGCCAGCAAGTGCTGCAATTGCACCTCCCCTACGAACCCGTGTGGCGATTCTCTCTGCACGGTCAAAATCTTGTTGTCCATCCCCTTCGACTTCGGGCTCTTCTTGGTCTTCTTCTCCTTCAGACATCACCTCAATGTAGTGGATCTTTCCTTTGCACAAACATCGGTGCCTTGGTTCCCACAACTCCCTATAGTTGAAACAGAGTTTCCTTCTTCTCAGATCCTGTCTGGTAGCCTCATCCAACAATGGCTTCTTCGGTGTGGATCTGTTGTCTCTTTCCTTTAGAGCAAGTGGTGGCTTAAGGTGTTAATAATTCCTAGAGGAAGAGGAAGAAATCGTCATATCGTGTGCCTTTTTTATTGCTTCTGTGAGTGTGTTGGGGTTGAATCCTTTTACCCAACCTCTGAGGGGTTCCATCAGTCCATCCACGAACAACACAATCAAGCGCCTTTCTGAGATATCTGTTACCAGCACGGATAGCCTCTGGGATTTAGCAATGTAGTGGTCAACTACCCCGGACTGCCTCAGTTGAGCAAGCTCCTTGAAATTAAGATCTGGATCTTTTCCGTTGAAGCGGTCTATTAATCTCTTTGTGAACTCAGCGTATGACGTTATTTGATCATGGCCAAGGGTTACCATACCATAATGCCACCATTCGTGCGCGATCCCTTCCAAGTGGAGCGCTGCAATTTTGATTGCCTCCAACATTGGATTAAGTTGAAAGTATGTATCTGTCTTTTGTAACATTGGATTAAGTTGAAAGTATGTATCTGTCTTTTGTACCCATGCTCGCGTAGTTGTTGATCTGGTTCCCTCAAAAGATGATAGATTTACCTTGCCTATCTTTCCCTGAAGACCATCATTGTAATAGTCGTGGCTACTGCCTCTTGATTATTTCATTCGCAACTCAACGTAATCTCTGAAGGTCAGGTCACCCTCGAGATTTGCGTTCCTCCAATCCTGCATCAGTTGATCCTGCATTTCTGCGAAGGTGGGCTCCAGTTCCTTTCGAGATGCTTCATTTCTTGGCGGAAATGTGGGCATAGACGGTCGGGGGCGTGTATGAGAGTTTGCTCTCCTTGTGACTGAGTTATCGCCACCATGTCCATTGTGTTCCCCATTCGTCCTTCCTTCAGTTAATTTCTGCAAGGTCTCTTCCATAAGTCATTGTCGTTCTTTCCCTCTCATCATAGTATCATTGAGTTGAGCCTGGCTTCCGGTTAACTCCCTCAATAATTCCATAACTGCAACACTCGGATCTTGTGGCTCCCCCATTTTGTGAAGAGAACGGTACCTCCTTCTGGCGTATACGCGAAACTCTTTCTACATTTACTACCCAACAAGCTGGCAAGATCACCAGCTCTGATACCACTGTAATGTTCCAACCACTGGCAGACTAACTGTAAAGTTCCAAACCTCTGGCGTACAGAAACTGCAAGTCGTACGGTGATCAGATTGTCTATACGATGGAAGAAAGTAGGTCGTACGGTGGATGGAAGTTGGTCGTACAGTAGTGTATTGGTCGTACGATTCAGACTGAGGGTCGTACGGTGGGAGAGGACTGGTCGTACGGACTGGATGATGCTGGGCGTACGGTAGGGAGTTGCAGGTTGTATGAGGTGGATGGTGCAGGCCATACGGTAGGAAGTTGCAGGCCGTACGGTAGGAAGTTGCAGGTCGTACGGGGTGGATGGTGCAGGCCATACGGTAGGAAGTGCAGGCCGTACGGAATGAAGGTGAGGGTCGTGTCCTGAGAGATGAAGGCCGTACAATGCTGAAATGGTGTCCGAGGGGTCTCCAGCCTTTGGTATGGTCAGATCTGTTATATATATATCGTAGGGAACTTTCGTACCATCACACAATTTAGGAACAAGTACTTGCAAGAGGAAAGGAAATATTAACAATAGATAAGGCTTCAAATTTGCCAGATTTGGAACCAGAGATCAAGCAGAGTAGGATGAGGGTTGAATCCCACCGAAACTGCAAAATACCAAATAGGGAGGGTCTTTCACCTTTGAAATGGCAAAGAGCGGAATCCCAACAGAAATTCGCAATTACAAATAAGATATCAAAACTCAACATCAGAAATACATCCTACACGCCTCATAAATACCCGTCGGACAAACTCTCAAGGTGTACAAATAAAGCCGACACGGCAACACTAACACTTACGCTAAAATAAAAGAGGGGCCCGAGATAAGTTAAATCAATCAGGGCCCAATTACAATTAATATTCATTTAATGATGGGGATATTACAATTAGCTACCCTTGTGGCCTTTCGTGTTAAAAGGATTTAGCACCCTAGTTTGTTGCTTAATATTATCAAAAACATTACAAGTTGAAATGGGTTTTCGCTACTACTGATGTGTGGTCTCTTACAAGAATATCTAGCATCTTATTGCACATGCATCATACTTATTGAACAAAAATCTTTCCATGATTCTAAATTCTCTGTTTTCCTAGTCTGACATAAAGTTGAAGCTAATAGTGAAGTATGAGAGTTTGAAAGAAGCAATTTGCATTCAAATCTTTAGGAAGCACAATTTGGAACTTCTATAGATACTTATATTCTATTAAGCTAAACGATGAAACATATGGATAATTGAGATTGAAATATTTGTAAAATAGAAGCTTCTTTAGTGAATGTGAAACAACAAACATTGAAACTGCATAATATAGCTAGGTATTAGTTAAAAAATGTGAAAGTTAGAAATTTATGACTATTTTATAAAAAATAAACTTTTATTCTATTGAGCTATAAGAGCCGAAGGGTGCAAAAACATTCAATAATGAAATATTTGGAAATCTAACCTTATGAAGTGAAATGTCAAACAAACATTGAACATTCAAACGAAATCTACAATCAAATACAATAGGAAATGGAAACTTTAACAACTAGCCATCTACGATCAATGAGGCTTCTTGCCAAGGAACAACTGGAAACTTTAACAATCTGGGCAACTAAAATGTAAATCTAGTGAAACACAGGAGCACGTTCACCCCAACCAAAATCCCTGCATTTTCAAGATGGGGACATCTCCGGGAAGTGGGGCCAAGTACGAGGCATCCCCATGCCATCCAGTCACCACCACCGAGATGTACGGAGATGGCAAAGACGCCTAGGCATCTCTTGAGCATCTCAAAGACATTTGGAAGTCTCCCATCCCCAAACGTCTCAAAAGTGTGTTCTTTTTAATTTCTTTTTATTGTGTTTTTTGGTGTTAAATTTGAACCCTAATTTGAAGTGGGCTCTATCCATGCCCTATATGCCTTACAAAACCCCCTCGAATCCTCTATTTTTCTCACATTTGGTTTTCTGATGAGGATGCTATAACTTCAGATACAAGGGTGGTTAATGTTAAATTGGTGGATCTTGACCATGAGGAGTCCAGTAGTTCCAGTGATGAGGAGTTTGAGGATGAGTAGAGACCTCCCTTCACTACATTTTGACAATTTGTACTTAGTTTGATATCATGATGCCCATTGTAATCATCTTTATGATATTTTAGATATAATAGTAATCTCCAATTCAACAATTTCATTTGTCAAATTTTATTTAGTATTCAAGTATCTAAAATTAAAATGGAAATCTTAAATCTTAGTATTTCGTATTTGCGATTTTGTTATTTTACTAATTTGCAAAAGTTTCATTTGAAATGTAATTCTTATACATATTTTCATAACTAGTTTTTAAAGTACTATATGCATATCAACACCACCACCACCCTTCTCGCCATCCTCGAAACTCGTCCCCCCGTCCCGAAACAAGGTGGAACACTATGTAGATCCTTTCAATAACTACTTCTATAAATAAGTTTACAACAACATAATCAGGTCTAATAGGCAAAGCCCCAAAAACACAATATCATGAATTGGGAAGTGTAAAAATTTGCCAATAACAACAACCCAAGATCTAGAGAACAATGAATAGCACAAAAGCAAGAGAGAAAAAATGGACAAGAATAAACTATATTCTAATCAATGATGCAATAACTAAATTGCAAAACTCAGTTGAACTGAACTGGGTACAATGTAGATGTGCCTGCTTCTATAGGCAAGGTAATAAGAGAACATGATAACCAGGAGATAACTTATCATGCACACAAGGTGGAATCACATTTCCACCAAAGGTGGATCATCCTCCATTGTGCAATGAAGTATGTGCAACAATGTGCGGGATGATAAAGTGATAAGTGCACTAAAGGCGGAGACAACATAAAGTGGAATATGATAACTACTATCACCACTAAAAGTGGAATTTCTCCTACACCATGTATGTGCATCTCCCTAAGTGTCTCATATGCAAACTACTATGTTATGCATTATCCTAAGTAAGCTTAAGTAAAGTGTAAATAGATGAATAATTAATTACACCAACAAGAAGTCAATAGTAGAAAACGTTTTCATGGTAATAGTTATGAAGCCTAAAACCCCTAAAAATTTCGTCATTTTGCCCAATTTTAAATCATATCTATTTTTTATGGTTGCGCATAGATTCCACTGACCATCATGGCAGTAGTTATATAGACTAAAATGCCTTAGTATTTGTTATTTTAGAAAATTTCAATCTCAAGTAATTTTTGATGGTCATAGAGATCCCACTGACTGTCACAATAGTAGTACTGAAGGATATAAGTTATATAACCCAGATATTTATTCTTATTTCTGAAAAAAATTAATCTCACCTAATGTATGATGGTCATAAACATCCCACTCACCATCGAGCATCACTTTTAAACCAGATTGTCCTAAATCAAATGTAAATTGAACTCAATTCAAAAGATGATTCATCTGTGCCCTATGAAATAACATAGGAGCTTAGTTTCAATACATGAAAGGAAGATCAAAGTTTTATCTAGAAATTATGCCTATTCTGCTTTCAAATATTCATGAATCCAATAATAGCCCTTGGCAAAGTTGTGTATATCTTGCACAAGGCAGGATAAAACATGCCCAATTACATTGAAAACTATATTGACTCTAGAATGTAATGCTCAATGCAAGTGTAGGGCTTTAGAGATTTCTTCATAAGAGATTTTCTAAATTTGGCTACGGGTGTGATTTGTTGATTTTAAAAGAAAAACTAGAAACGAAGAATTTCAGTTGATATCACTCAACAAGCTTGCTCATTTGCCCAAATCTTGTAGTTGTGCAACTACTAATTCCTTTGAGCTCAAATACATTATTGCCGATGATTAATTTCCAAATATTGCATTAGAAGAAAGACAAAAAACTAAAGCATTGTGCACAGTCCCCAACTACAGCCTCAGCTTTCTGAACAGAGTTTGATCCTGGATTTATTATGGTTCATAATTTCAGCTGTTAGGCGTTCAAGTTTTATAAACACTAAAAAAAAGCTCAAATTTTATGCATTAATATTAAATATTTAGACAAAACTAACACAAATAATTGATTCAAAAAATTCACTCCACAAAGTGAAAGTGACTGCATCAAGACAATAAGAAATTGTTCTACTTTCGCGGTGATAAAAACTCAAGCATTTCCATTACAATGTGCATTAATACATTATCTGAGTATGCTCTGAGAAAATGTTGTCATAGCATATACTTGCCACAAGTTGCTCAAACCACATGCAATGTATGGGATAAAAGAAAATAGGATTCATAAGTTTCCATGCAAACACTTTCAAATGTGAAAAAGAAAAGGAAACACAACCAAATGCATTGAGCTAAAACTTTCAATGAGGACATTTTTAAGATTAGACATTATCGGTTATCCAAATCCTTATACACCCATCCATATAACTTATCTGATAGAGGTAACTCACAGGATGGAAGCGAATACATAACTGTGGAATGGTCCCATATACAACTCGTATGCAATGTCCTTTTACTGTGTCCCAAACTCTTACACTCTTATCCATTGATGATGAAGAGATATACTGATTGTTGGATGTAAAATCAAAATCTGAAACAAACAGTCGATGTTAATTTAACTAGTTTGAAAAATAAAAAATGGTTATTGCATCTATGATCTCAGTCACTAGATTATCGCAAGAAAGAATCCCTGAAATGTGCAACCTTTTTACATTAAAGAAAAATAATTCAAACTTGAATTTGTCTTCATTTAATTTTGCTTCTTGTTTTTGTAGGGAGAGATACATTAGTTTAACTCTTATTAAACCTCTTTTCCCTTGCTTGCATCAGAGGTCAATCTAAATTTTCATAGACAGGAAAACTGAAGCTTGCATATTTATCATATATAACAAAAAGAAGAGGGATTAAACTATTTTAAATGTGAAAACACTCAGGATAAGTGAACAAAATCAGAAGATTAGCGAGAAGATAAGAATTTGGTGCAATACTTCTTACAGGATATCCAGAGATAAATTTTTAAACATACAACTAACTCATAAAGTAAGCTCTTGGTCTCAATTTTTGGATGTCAAAAACTATCACACCAAAATGCAAATACCATGCCATGATTGTTCTAAAGATGATAACATATGTAAATTGCTTTACATATAGTGATTATAACTTATATCCATTGCATCCCCATTAAACTCACTTTTATGACACCCAAAGTCCTTTAATTTGTTCTTGGCCGGAAACTTAGCAAATGTGTTTTTTCATTTTGGATTGAGTGTCCTTGCATACACAATTAAATGTATTGATTAAAGATATGTTGGTTTTGATCGCACTTGATGTGATCAATAGGAGTTGTCTTTTATTGCAACACACATAGGTTGTCCTTTTCTTCTCGAGGTGATAATCATTCTAAAAAATCCTATGACAATTTCAATAGATAAATTTATTGCTCATTCTAGGAAGACAAAAGTTAGGGAGCATGCTCTACAAATAACAACCAACTATATCATAGGATCTAGCCAACTTTCACTAGTAGCATGCCAGTTATAGATGTCAAGGCTATCTACCATACCAAGATTGGAATAGCATTCACCAGTAATATGTGAGTGATAAATGACAGATTCTACCCATCTCAAAGGTTTTGCAGACTATGGTGAAACCGGTATTAATTTTTGGATTCATGTTACGAATGCTAGATTGGGATTACATGTATAAGTTGTTCTGACTGTGAGTGACTATGTCCTTGCCGGTGATAACCACAAGTAGGATATGACACATGTCTCATCAGCACAATAGGCAATGAAATGAGAAAAGGGAAGGAAGTATGGTGTAGTATAGGATCCAGTAACTTCCCTCTTTCTAATTAGTTACATTAATATAAAAGGGCTTAAGTTTACCATAAATGAGGTACTAGTTGTTTAAGTTATTGTCATTAAAACTTGTTGTATATGTTTCACATTGTACAGGCTTTATATGATGAAGTTATTTGTCATCTCCCCACCATGATTAGCACAAGAAAATTCTCTTAATCTTAGGACTTCACAATTTCCTATAACCCAGGCAGTGAATCCTCTTCATAATATCATTTATCGATAATACCCTCAGCCAAGAAATGAATGCAAGGAATCAACACATCGTTGTTAAGAAGCAATCCCTTTAAGCATCGACTTAATTAACAAACATGGTGATTAGAACCGGATTAGGATATATTAAACTTCAGCAATCTAAAGGATAAACAGCTATTCTATTTTAAGATGGAGCAATTGTTAATATTTAAAAAACAACACTCTTATTACTCTAACAGCCAGCAATCAAATATGCTTAGCAATAACTATGATTGGTTAAGGGGCAAAAAAGAATTTACAAGAGACACCTCTCTTCAAGAGAGGATGACCACCTAAAAAGACACAACCTTTCGGTGATAAGAGAATAATATTTAAGGAGAGACTTGGATTGGAGTGAGACATTGATCAAGGATAAATCTAACATAAGGAATCAGATCGAGTTCTACAATCATTGTGCATTACAACAGTAATTTGGCATGAATGCTAAATATTTCATGCAATCGATCTAGCCATTGTGCTTTTGCATCAGTAATTTGGTGTGAACTATTAATTTTTATGATAGATAGCATAGTGGATCCTATTTATAATCTTGCTTACGAATAATGTATATGCAATCTAAGAATATGGTATTATCATGTGATCTTTTATATGTAGAATATAGGCAATAATGTGAAATTCTTTATATGTTTGCCAGAATCAATCATGGTAGGGAGAATAGGGGAATACAAAAAGGGGAAACAGTTATGAGGTCCTCTTCTAAGCATGCCACCTCATGGTGGTGACGGATAGTCCCATGAGGCCAAGGGGGCCAAGGGAAGGAGGTTCCAGACACCCTATTGTAATTTCCCCAAACCCTTACCATGGTTGACCATTAAGTAAAGGAACTCTAATCATAAGGAGGAGGATATAAGGGTGACAACAAAAGTGGGGAGCGGCTATGAGATTCCTCACTAGGTACACCCCCTCATATGGATGGCAAATGGCCACATGATGGCCAAGAGGGATGATATCCACTCTGGAGCCTAGGGTAGAGGATCATTTAAGGCACCCTAATACGCCCCTTATCCTAGCTCTCCTATGGCTGAACTGCATCAACAAATTAAATATAACTTACAATTAAATTAATGTTCCTAACCCTAGTAGAAAGATCTATGCTTTTAATGTCTCTAATAAGGAAGATCTATTTTGTGGATTATGTTTGAATTATTTCCTAACATGTTGCAGGATCTCAACAAGGTACATGATGTTACTAATTCTATTCTACTTCTTGTTCTTCTTGAAATTTGTGATTTAGGGCAAAAACTAGGGCATTTACAAAAGGGGACATTACATGATTGTTGTTCTAAGATATCATTATGCACAGAAATTTTCAGCATATCTTGTTCTCTATGTATACTTTGAGTTAATCTCTGTTATGAGTATCTTATTATATGTTTTTCGCATTTCAATGACTTGTTGATGTGATGATTTATGCAAGATATGATGATGTTCCTTAATGAAATTATGTGTCAAAGAAGCTTACTGGTTGTATCTCTTAAATATTCATGTGAATGGATGTATAGTGTATCCATATTGATCAATAGTTGTAAGTAGGATTTGTATTAATGAATGAAATTGCTATGATATTAGGTGTTGTAGGTTGTAGTGGAAAGAGAACAGTGAAAGAAATAAATTATATTTAGTAACCAGGTGTGGTCATTACAATATCTAGCTCCTAAGCCGCATGTTTATAGATACCAGAAAGAGAATGTAATATTTAACCATGTATATAATTACTCTATTTATAATTGAACAAAAATCATTATGGTTTGGACCAGCTTTGCAACCTGTAACATCCTTTGAATGCCCTTTTAGCTGGTGCAGTATAGATGGTGGTTCAGTGACTGTGCAGACTACTAATCTTCCATCGGATACACCATAGGCTAGCAAGTCTGAGCTCAAGTGCCCAAATTTTACCACAGTCACAGCTGATAAAAACTCAAGTCAGTAATATATTGTCACAACCAAAATCAGTGAATCCATAAATGATGCTTATGTATTTTATATTCTGAACAATAAGTCTCAATCAGAAGGGTCTTCACAGCAGCCTATTAGCATATTACAAGAATAAGACAAAACATACTTGCTGTCAAAACATCTACCTGAACCCTTGCAACAGTCAAAAATACAGTGCATGCCAACAAATGAATAGCCTGGCTCTTTGAGTATCTGTGGATGATCTACTGCACTTGTAGTGGAGCTGAAACTTGTACGCTGACTGCCTTCAAAATTAAAACCATGCATATCCTGCAAGGAAGAAAACACAGTGCAGTATTCAGACCTCTATGTACATGTAAGCAACCATACCTTCCAAAAAAACTATTTACAAACAATCATAAACATTTAACCGTTCATGCTAGTTCTGACTTTTCTCTTGCAATATTTTGTATCATCTATTTACCTTTGACAGGATACTTTATGCATTTCCACTAATAGAAAACTAGCATGCCCACCAGAATTTACATCTTTATTTCTACCGCAAGAATGTAAGGATGATTGATATTAATACCTTGATTGAATTCCAGCTGTCCCTTTCATAGCCAAGTGATAGAGGACCCGGAGATGATACCCATTGGCTGTCATCTCATTATTTTACATGCATAATTGAACATAAATAAGACAATTAGCAATAATTTGACTTCGAAAAAGACAAAAACAATTTAGAAATTTAGCAATAACTAGGACTGGAAAAGTGCCATCTGGAAGCATGTTTTATAAATCAATTCAACCATTTCAACTAGAGATCTTCATTGTATCACTTAGACAAGATTTTTGCTATAATGTCCCCAATTAGAATTATATAATATTTTGTGCAACTTTCTGATTCTTTTGTAATTTTCTGAATTTTGAAAACCAAACCCAAACTGAAATAGCAAAAAAAATTGATAACAAATGGCTGGAAACATATTAGCAACCCCTCAATTGTTGATACATTATTTGCTAAGTTGCCGATTTGGGTGCGGATGCGGATGCGGATGCGAGAATCAGGTGTGCGGATGCATGAAAAAAATTTTGGGGGGATGCGGATGCGTTTATATATATATATATATATATTATTATATATTATTTATGCAAAGAAATATATATATTGTATTTTAAGTGGCAAAATGTACTATATATATATTATAAGTATACTATATATATATATATTTATATATATATATATATATATATATATAATATACTATATACTATATATTACTCTATATTATATATTATATATTGTTTTTTAAGTGGCAAAATAATGTTTATTTTTTATTTTTCCAAGCAATGGCCCACAGATGCTCTGTAAATGTCTGTCGGAAGCGCATCCCAAGCATCCGGATGCGTTTGGATGCCTCCGAGAGGCATCATCAAGCATTTGGATGCCTGGGATGCGCTTTCGGCCGGTATCCACAGGGCATCTGCGCCAGAATCAGCATCCGCTCCCGCATCCAACATATACCCAAGCGCATCGGTATCTTAGATTATTTCATATGATTAATCTCATCAATTACAATTGTTGGAATAAACCCTAGATTATTTGAAAGACTCAGCTCTGAATTGATAGATCTACTTGTTATGAGAAGTGGTTTCTCTTTTATCGACTGATTAGATTTTTATTTGGATGATATATTCTTTGAAGTTTCCTACTTGAAAATTTATTGGTGACAAAATATTTTTCCGTTTATCCTTCTAGAATGCAAACATGTTTATTGTAGTTGTTTTGAGGTCTTACTAAGCTTTTGAAGGTTTTAGAGTTTTTTGTGATAGTGCAATCTATATGATTAAATTTTTTTTTTATATTAATAATAATTTGAGATGCAGTGTTGTTAATAGCATTTTACCATCCGCTCACATCATACAACAAAACTAAAGGTTTAAACATACCATTAAATGAAATGTTTTATTGTTAACATAGCAATAACTTTATCGACTTCATACAGAACTTACCAAAGATTCATTTACTAGCAAAGCTTACATACATTATGCTATTTTAGACAAAAATATTATTTGCACAATTCATGGGCTAAACTCTCTATTTTATTTGCTCTCTATATCTCTATGTAATGGAAATGCCTTTAAATTTCAAAAAAAAAGGTAAATTTTCTCTTTTTCAACATTTTTTAATGTTTTTTAAAATTCAATTTTTTCTTGTTTAAATCTTGATTTTTTCAAAAAATCCTTTAGTTTGTCAATTTTTTCCCCAAAAGATTTTTGGAGGTATGGGTAAAAGTGCAACAATATTGAAGACTACATTACCAGGGACTGTTGGTAAAGCCTAGGTCTTGGTACTAGTATGGGTACAGTTCTGGGTATGGCTTGGGTACTTCCTAAGTGCCTTTAAATATTTAGAAGCAAAATATGAAGTACCCAAGACTCTGTATGATGCTTCAGAAGAAGAAAATATAAATATTAAAAGTCAATTATAATTTGAATTTTCATTGCGTAATGACATTTTGAGACGAGTATTTTCATTTTTGCAAATTATGAATATGACGAGGTATTTTATTTGCAATTATGGATTTATGAGTATCACTCTTCTTTTTAAATTTATAACGTTAATGTTTGAAAATATATATATACAAATTTGTAATGTGTGTGTACAGATGTATCCATACCCATACCCAAGGAAAAAAACGGTCGTACCTGTATCCCGTATACGTACTCGTACCCGTACCCAAATCGACAACTTAGATCGAACATGATGAAATAGGGCAAGAAATACCACATAAATGATGTCACATTTAGATGTTAGAATAGTCAAAAATTAAATGGATAAATGAGTTTATCAAAAAGGTGACAAGGAATGGTGTACATAGAACTAATGAAAAGACCAATTTGGAAATTAAACACAGATGTTATTCAAGGATACGAGTCATGCTCCCATTGCAACATTGGGATGATTAGACAGATTTATCATTTCTCATCATCAAAGACTATGTAATGTCCCCATTTTGAGCGAGCATTGGAGTTAGTGGATTTAGTCTATCACTGGGTCCTTGTAGGCTAATACTGGTGATTAGAGGACCCTGTTGTGGGTTGTGGCCCCGTTTTGAGGGACTTATTATTTATAGTAAGTCAACAATTGGTTCCACAGAGCTCAGATGATTTAGAGGAGTTATATGATGCTCTCTGATTTTATTTCCGGCTTCCGATTTGGACTCCAAGATTCTTGGAGGGAGCGTCTATGTAGAATGGTTAATAGTGCAAGATATATAGGACAGTACAACAAGCATTCAAAGATACCATTACAATTACCAATAAACAACTAATTACCAATACCAATGAGATGCGTAGAGTACCATACCAGAACACCAAGATTGGAGAGGAAATGTTTATTTCTAATTCTATTACCAAAAACCAACCACTCCATACAATAAACCAAATCATATATATAATAGTCGGTTGGTTGGGGAAACCAACGGACACACCTCCTCGCTCCTAACTACCCTCCCGACAAACATAATTAAGTCTTAATACAAAATGACTTTATTTCATACTACATATATCCCCCCAAAAAAAATTGTCGTCTTCCAAACAACTATACAAAAGGAAAATCAGACTTGAGAGTTGGGTTGTGAAGACATCCCTGGACTCGGAGCTCGTTCCCGGATGCGTAGGAGATCCCGTTCAGCCGCCTTCTGCTTGGCCCGAACTCCTTGGAGCAACCATGATGCATCCATCATTTTGGCTTCAGCTGCTGCTAACTTCTCTTCTAGTCCAGCTCGTTTTGTCTTCCATTTAGTTTCCCACAGCTTTTTCCTCTTCCCAATCCTTCTTCATTTGATTTGTCAAATCTTTTTCTTGCTACAGTTGCAAGTATGTCCTCTTGAAGGCCACCTCCATTTCTCGAAGTTTGTACAAGAGGGGTGGCTGCTCCTATTCCTGCACTATGATGCCTAGGGCTGTCCAGATTTCAGTTATTTCTTCTTTTTTGTATCCACTCTTGTAAAGTAGGCTCCAATCTGTGTGGCACTCCCCCTTCATGAATATTGCCAAGGACTCTGCTGCTCTGACTATTGCTTCCATGTTCTGACTTTTGGCCTGCTGGATGATTTACTTTGTGGTGTGCTCCATATTTTGCAACTCTTTGAGGAATCTTGTTGCTTTATCCTCCAATGAGATCATTTCCGAACCTTGCCTTGTGGTGTATTGTATTCCCATTAGGTTCTCTCCTGTTTTCCTTGGCAGTGGCAAGGGTGGTGATGGCGAGGGTGGTGATGCCATCCCAACTTCCTCCAGCAATCTATCTGCCTCTTCTAATACAGTGTCTTCTCCAGCATCACTCTGTATATTTTTTTTGTTCTCCGTAGCTTGTACCACCAAGGCAACTGGGTGGGCCACTTCTATACCTTGGGGTGTGTGGAGTCTAATCT
>MU226578.1:3186945-3218717 GCA_018584345.1 Thuja plicata | reverse complement strand
TGAATCTCATGTTTGTTAGCATCGCCCCTATTTGAGGTGCATGGTTTCTGGCCAGCAGAAATATCATTGACATGTAAGGTGGTATTGTTTTTTCTGTTCAGTAGCTTTTTCAAGTGTGACTATCATTTAAACATTGTCAAACAATTATCACAGAGAAGATGATTGTCTGCTACATACGATACAAGCAATATTAATCTTCGCATATACACAAAGAGATCTACCACATCAAAGTGCTCACTGTCTTAAATTGTAATTGATTACCAAAATGAAACTAGGAACTAGGCCTTTGAAATTGATATGATTACTATTAAAATAAGATACCAGGTTCGGGTTCAATACAGGTGCATGTCTGGAATCGTCCCTGGTTCGTGTCAGCAAATCGCCCAGCAAATCGGTCGTCCTGACCAGCAAATCAGTCGTCCCTGTCCCATCCAGCAAATTGGCCGTCCCTAGCGCATCCAATAAATCACCCCCAATCCACCCACCAAATAGCCGGACCTAGGAAAAAAAAACTCGCCCACTGACCAATATTTTTCCCCTATTTAATAATTTATTTAATATAATAATATCATATAAATCATAATATTTTATATTGTAATGTTTTTTAAAACATTTTTTTCTACTTATTTTTTAAATGATATTTTTATTTTTATTCTATATTAGAAATAGTTTTCTAAAAAAAAATAGAATTTTTTTATTCAATATTATTATTTAGATAAAATTAGATATTTAAAAACATATATTTAATATTTATTTATACATTATTAAATATAAATATACATAGTATTATTATATATAATAATTTTCTTTTAAAAAATATTATTGTGTGTGTGTATGTGTGTGCGCATGTGTGCGTGTGTGTGCGGACATAGCCATGCCCATACCCAAGAGAAAAAAAAATTGTTATACCCGCATACCTGAATCTGTATCCCGTATCCGTACCCATGCCCAAGGGAAAAAAATGTCGTATCCACATGCCTGAATCGGTATCCCGTACCCGAATTGGCAACTTAGCCATAATGATAAAACACGAATATTGATCTTCCTAGATATGCTAAGAGATTCACCACATAAAATGTATATCAAGAATGATTTTCACTCATTAACACAATTTTTTTACTTAAAGTCATTACATAAACTCCTTATAGAAAAAAAAGTTTGATGAAAACAACTAACCTGTTCCCTGGTGTACTGGGTTGGCTTGTAAGTTGCAAGTGATTCGAATTTTTTAGGCAATGGATGTAGTTACGGTATGCAACATAACCTTTTCCATTGCATTTCCAGTCCTTCAGGCACAGAAAAAAAATTTAGGAAACAGCTATCTTTCAAATATTTGCATTAAAATATGTTTTACCATTCTCAGCTTTAATAGACATCAGATTTTCACAGTACAGAAACAAAAATTGTCAAAGTGTTTCCCAAAAGATTTACAACTTATATTCTCAGCATTATTTTTCATTCTGCCAGAGTTATCCATTATAAAAGGAATGACAAAAGAACAATGAAGTTCTGACCAAATAATCAAGCATTAAAAAAGATAAAGGTTATTGCTATCTTGATTTTATCTTGTAATTCTTTAAGGTATCAAAGACCATTTTGAGAAGCCACACCAGTGACTGACAGGTTCTCTGAAACCAATCTTGAGAAGTAAAGTTTCTAATATCAAATATATGACATATACACTAGATACATATATTTAAGATAGAATCCAGTGAGGACCAAGGAAAAAACTTCCAACACTTTAAAACAAAATAAAGTATCTTTGGAATGTGGATGAAAATGGTTAAAGTAAATAGGTTCAGATAATGCTTAAAAATCAGAATCGAAAATTTGTCTAGGGCACTTAACGCACTATGGAAATCTGCTATTGTAGGCACATATCAGGTGTGGATAAGACAGAGTTGCCACAACTTAAGATAAGGAAATTCAAAAAATATACAATTTTCAGAAGAATATGCATACATGAATTATAAGGAGATCAGAAAATATACAGTTTTCAATATGACATATGGTTACATGAGTTTACAAGGGCAGTTGGGAACACAGTTTTCAACAGGACATGTGTGTGTACGTCAGTTTATATACATACATATATGCATATTATGCAAGTAACTGGAAATTCAGACATGAACATTGCGAGCACGTTCAATAGCCTATATTTCACTGTCAAATTTGGACAAATAACAAGTTGAGCTAACACAATTCACAAAACATAATGAAAAATCAAACACATAGCAAATACTGATTTGTAATCAACTTGAGATTCCAAGAATGATTCACCAAAAAAGCTAAAATCTAATTGAATATTCCAAGAACAATTCACCAGGATGAGCAAAATCTACTTATCTTAAAATAGATAAATATTTAATAGATTTTGGAATAAATAGTCTTTCTAACTCAATACTTTATTGTGAAACTGATGGTAATGATAGTGTAATCGTCAAAGTTCCCAGACTCGGACTCAGCAAGGCTGACTCAACTCGTGACTCGGCAAAGTCTCGACAAAGTGAAAAAAACCCTTGAAATTGGAGATTTTTAAGGATTTAAAACTTGTTTCATGCGCCCATTATTGAATAAAGCTTAAAGACACAATAACATCATCAAATAGAAGCTAATTTGATCACATACATAAACATTCATCAATCACATAAGCACAAACGCAAATTAATACATTGATGACAATTACTACACTGATAGATAACCAATATTATCAAACAGAACAATAGGCATTATATAAATACACATCAAGTAATATCCAGGAAGACTAATGACAAGAGTGTAGATAATGACTCGTACTACGCAAACTCAAAGTTGTAGTGTACTTCAAAAAGAAAATGGGGGTCTGGGGGGAACGCCCCCAGTGGGGTCAAGGGCCCCTTACGGGGGTCTGGGGGCAGCGCCCTCACGGGGTCCGGGGGCAGCGCCTCAGTCGTGCTCCTTGTCGCGGTACAAGGTGGGGTCGAGGGGCAGCACCCCCATCGCCAAGACCAAATTAGCACCTTCAGAACCACATAAAACTCCATAGCGTGCATCATTTTCTTGAAGTTTTAAGATGTCAAAAACAGTACTGATAAAGCCCAAAAATGCAATTTCTTAATCTCTTCCTGCCAAATCTCTTACTTGGTGAACAAAGCACAAGAACTCAAGGAATTGCAGCTGACATAGGGAAGGGCGGCGTTGATGTAGTGGTACGACGTACGGCTCGATAAAAACAACTTAAAACATTCCCTTTTCTAGCTCTTCCTCCTTGTTGGTTGCAAACCTATGGACTCTTATTTTTCTTCCTATCTCATACTTCTCCTCTCTTCTTCTCAATACAATGAAATAAGATACCTTTAGGACTGCAACAAAGAAATAAGACCAAAAAAAGTTTAAAAACTAAAGTTTTTTATGTTTTTTTAATTTTTAACTTGTCAATTGCCATGTCCGTCGGCCGAATCAAGTGGCTTGAACTCAGCGAGTCAGCATGTGACTCCAACTCGGCGAGTCATGGCGAGTCACATGTCTGACTCGTCCGAGTCTGAGTCAGGGTCATTTTGACTCGGCAACCCTGAACCGTCTCGTGACTCGCCAAGACTCGGCAAGTCATGGCAAGTCTAGGAACTCTTGATGATGATATAAAGAGCACATCATAATTGTAATGTCATAAAATTGCACCCTATGTAATTTACCATTATATGATGCTCCTACCTTAGCTGAAAAATGAAATTCTAGGTAAGCCTCCACATCCCTCCATTCGCTTTGTCCTCTTCCCGTCCAGATTGTTGACCACGCGGCCTAGTCAGCACAAGATGCGTGCACGCCACAGAGACGTCCACGTAATGTGCACTCGTCCTACGAATCTGCAGGTGTGCAGTGAGATGTTGAGACATTACAACTGCCACCCCTGCAGTGTGACACCTCCTACCACCACCCATTGACATCGAGAATTGCTTCACCAGCTTAAGTCTCCATTCCTTGGCTTCACTTGGTCTTCTTCCACTCAATTTGGCTCTCTTCTACACAATTTGGTCTCCTTCAAGCTCATTCTACAACATTTCCATACTTCCTTGAGCTCTTGCTTGCATTTTGGACAACTTCTTCCCAACATTTTGATATTTACAACACCTCAGCTTCGTCACCTCACCTTCACTCCATTGAGCTCTAGCTTTGTGGCTTCGAAGGGGAGTTTCTCACTTCATCCCATTTCATTTTGTTAAGCATATCGTATTCTCTTGATCACATTATTGTTACTTTGTTTATCACTATCTCTCATCTATTGTCTTTCGGATATCTATAATCGATTTTTCTATCTGTCTGGTTGCTAGGGAGGTGGAAACACTAAAACAGGAATTTGGCTAAGGCAAGTCTCCAAAGAACCCCAACATTTTTCCTTTCTTTCGCGTGTGTAGGTTTTGGAGAAGGAGAAAGGAGAGGAGTTGTTGGGATTATTCTACCTCCTTCGTTGTATGTCTTTTTCAGCCTTTGTTCACTCTTGTTTTCATTGTTGTCCTCAATTTTGTATTCGCAAAATTGGACAACCTTGCGGAAAATTTTGTAGTTTGAACTCTCCAAGGTGATTTCTTGATTGTTTGTTTTGTTTTTTTGGTTTTGTTTTTGCCCTAGATTCGTTGCATTTTCGATTCCGCTCATTTCGAGCTATCTTAGGCCTCAATCGGAATAGTATTTTGAGAGTTATTGCGGACTCAAGTGTTAATGTTTAGTGGCTAGATCGGATTCTAGCTGTCATTATTTTAATTAGGAAAATTAAAATAATGAATTAATTATTTTAATTAAGGATAATTAAAATAATGAATTAATTAATGCATTAATTATTTAATTAAGGAGGATTAAATACTATATGAATGGATGGATTAATTATTTATTTAATCGGGAGAATTAAATAAATAAATTATTGTGAGATTAATTACTTAATTGGAAAGTTAAATAATTTATTATTTTAATTAGGAGAATTAAAATAATGAATTAATTATTTAATTGGAGAATTAAATCATAATAAATTTAATTGTGAGATTAGATAAAGTAATTAATTAATTGGAGAATTAAATAATATATTGTGACATTAAATTATTTAATTGGAGAATTAAACAATTTTTTATTTAATTAGAGAATTAAATAATATAGAGATTAAATTATTTAAATGGAGAATTAAATAATTTATTTATGGTGGTTATTTTAATTGGAGAACTAAAATAATTAAAATAATATAAATTGAACTAATTATGGGCTGGGCCCAAATTATGGCGTCAATATTGTAATTTCAAGGTCGGCCTTGGAGGCCAACCTTGCATTGTGATTGTTCTACCTCATAAATATGAGGATTTGATTATATACATACATAAGCAATTTTGATCAAGCCTCTGATAGTGAAATAAAAGAGCAGCAATATCATACAAAGGCTGCGATCTTATAAGGCAGCGATCTTAATATACTTCAGCAGCAATTAACATTCATGGTGATTTCGGTCTGATTACTTCTTCCATAAGCGCTCTAATATATACTACAATGATATCCTTGTGATATCAATTGCAGTTCGAGTCTACACAAAGATTCATCTAGCGAATTTGTGCATTGAAGAAGACTGTACACTCAGCAAATTAGAAGAAGACTATTCATTCAGTAAATTAGAAGAAGACTATTCATTCAGCAAATTAGATTATACACTCAGTGAATCATCCAATATACTCTTGCAGTTCAAATCGTGCATATACGTTGGACATTGAATGACTTTCTCAAACTGTAGATTAATATTCAGAATTCGTGTTTTCCGGGATTGATAGATTGATATTCAGATCTGTGTCCAGCGGTTTGGAGATTTGCTTCATGGATCGGGGATCCTCAGCATATCCTCAGCGATATCACTGTGAGTCATTGTAATTGTGATTTTGAGAGAAATTAAATGGTTTGATCTAAATACTGGGTTTTTCCTCATAGAGGTTTCCCAGGGTAAATTTATTGTGTCATTGTCTTAGTAATTTATTTATTTTTATTAATTGTCTAATGTTTTAGATCTGATCACTAAAATTTAACATTAAGCGTACTGCAAGTGGAGTTTTTAAGCCCAATTGCATATCTTTATTACTTGTTTAAAATCTCTCATAAGTGGGTTTTTTAAGTCTCATTACATGTTTTATCTTTAAGAAGGTTAAAAGTGTGTAAATGAACATGAGAAATCCATTTTTAAATAAAGAGATGGTTTTAAACTTATATTTATTAAAGTGGACTTTTTGAGTTCACTTACAATGTATAAGTTTATGTTTATGTTTTGACTTGCAATTGCATTATAAAATCCCATCATCAACTCTAAAGGTGGTGTTTTTCGAAGCCATTACACATTCCAAATGACTTGTAAATACTTGTCAAAAGTCCAATCATGACTATGGTGGTGATTTTTACATATAATGCACATTGAAAAACCCTTTTCATTTTCTAAGCCATAAATTGACTTGTAAAGGCAATGATAAAGTGCGTTATTGGCTTATGGTGGCGATTTTGGCTTGTAATGCATGTTACAAAGCCCTTGATTACCTTGGGAGGATATTTTATGAAGTTCTAACAAATGCAAATGGCTAGCAAACGTTTGTCAGCAGCCATATTAAACTTGTGCATCGTTTTTAATATGAAACACCTATTGAAAAACTCGTTATAACCTGCAGATGCTATTACAAAGTCCGTCTATACTTGGAATAGCATCGTTTTGATGTGTAATGCCCTAGCTAAAGCCCGTCCAAGGCATTCAAAGGCTGTGTTTCAATATGAAAAGCCCGTATAGGGCATTTTGTGCATTAAAACTTTATACAAAGCCTGCATTTGAAGTGGTAAAGCATGTCCTAGGGCATTTTATGCAAAAACAGCTCATATAGAGCCTGCGTTTGAACTTGATAAGCCCGTTTTGGGCATTCCTTAGCCAAAACGTTTCATTTATAACCTATGTTTGGGTTTTTAAAGCCCGTTTTGGGCATTCATATGCAAAAACATGGGTGTTTGTGAAGGAAAGCATTCATCTCTCATATGTAATGACCAGTTCAAAGCCCGTCCTAGAGCATAAACGCCACTTCCAGCTAGTTCTTCATTATCAAAACTACGTTTTTCTCTTGAAGGTGACGTTTTTCTTCCCCATTATATTTCAACTTGCAATGGCACCAAAAATCAGCATTGTGCAAGTTTGAATGGGTCTTTGGCTTCCTATCTTCGTGCATTTCAGCTCTCTCATCCATGGTCATTTGTCAAAGAACTTTTCCAGATCTGGAGTTTGCATTTATGGAGAATGGAATTTAAGTTTGAGAAACCTTCTTCTTCCAGCGGTTTTGTAAAAGTTTAAATTCAAAAGTTGAAAAGTCTTTGTAATTCTTCTTCTCTCACAGCTAAAGTTAAGAAATTCAGAGAAGAGTTGTCTGCAGCCAATAAACAAAGGGATAGATTCTCCTTTTGATTTAAAGGAAGTGAAAGATAGTGAACATTCAACAAAGATGCCAGTTGTTCTTCAAAGCTTAAAGATTATGAAACTTCCAATGATCTATGTTGAAGTGCCTACATTTCGAGCTCTCCACCTCGGCTATGCAAAGAGGTCTTTCCCACTTGCAAGTACTTTCCCTTGTATATTGAAGTGCAACTGCAAGAGAGTTCTTCCCATTTGTGAATGTTCTTCCCATGATTTTCCCCACTGGCATAGAATGCTTTCAAGATAGAAATGGAAGGAAACGAAGATGCTTTCTCAGTAATCACCATTATGATTCAGAAAAATCAAGGATGTAGATTCGTATTCCAATTCATGATGCTTTCACCAAACCTGAACACTTCAATCACGGAGCATCCTATAGCAGCATGAAGACCAACAAAGGATGGTGTAGTAGAAGTCGTGTCTTGTCATACACTTAGTCATTTTCACATGCTTTATAAATAGGTGTAGTTTTGTTGACAAATTACATGTAATTGGGTAACAAGTTGTAATTACATGTGATAGTATCACATGCAAAGTTGTTACATGTAACCAAATTACAAGTGCATTAGGCTTTGTAATCTTGAATAAGTCAAAGGTAGTTAAGGGTTTCCCCTTCTTTCTCCACCTTTTTCTCCACTCCTCTCCTATAAATAAAGAAGGGGGCTCATTCTAATTTTCATCTTTTGGCAATGCAAAAAAACTCTGCCAGTTTGTATATGCACTCTAAGACTTTGTGCTTGGATGTAGATTAAATTGCTTTCAATAAAAGAAGCAGGTTGTTTTGAGACTTTGTGCCAATCCAAACTGTTATGTGACAACATTTTCTCGGGTTGATCGTGAGTTTTGGTGCTTTGTTCAAGAGGGATTTGAATTCAATCGTGCAAACTTTGAGCTGCCTATTGCATTCAGAGTTATAATTCAATTCGAATTTTGAAGACTTTGTGCTTCAAGAGAAAGAGTTGTTATATTTAGTTGTGGCTGCAATTACTTAGAACTGAAAGACTTTTACTAAGTTTGATAGTATCCAGTAAGAGACTTTGTGCCTTACTGGATATTTTGATTATTGAATCCTTATTCGAGATAAGCGCTCCAGGAGACTTTGGGTTCCTGTATTTGTTTCACAAAATATATAAGTAGACTGTTGTCTTTGGTGTTGTTCTTACGTCAACCCTTGAGCCGCCGGTATTATCGTAGCAATAGATACCTTATGTTAAGTTGAAAAGTTGTAGTTGTGTATGAATCATTCCTGAAAAAAGAGTAATTGATTAAGAAGAACAGCCCTTTTGTTAATTTCAGTTGGGTCTCTATTGAAGCCACCTACGATAAGAAGGGAGTCTCCCCTATTGTTGAGAGGAGAGAGAAATCTCATGAGACGTTGCCTAAAGTCACAGTTTTGCAAGTTGTAGTCATAGTGACTTACAAAACTTTTAGCCAACATTCATCACTTTCATAATATAATCACACTTCTATTTCCTGTTATTAGTATAGTTTTGTTTTATGTTATATTAGTTAGTGTCTTGGTTTTTTGTTCTATTCTTTGTGCTCTATCCACATAGGACGACAAAGGACGTACGTGCACTGCACTATCGTCCTATATCCATGTTGTAGTCCTAGACTCAAGCTGGCATCCAGAACAATGAGCTTACGAAGCTAGGCAGTTAATCTTGGTAGTTAGCTCTTTCATTTCCAATAGTCAAAATAATTTTATCCATTGGCATAGCTTAGTTAATTCAGTTTCTGCACTTCATTTCATGTAAGTCTTAAAATCTATCTTTATCTATTATATTGTCTTGATCACCCTAGCTCACCAAAGTGCTAGAAGAAGTGAGGTGGCGCAAGGGCCGATTTGCTCCTTGGGATTCATCTCGAAGGTGGTGAATTGCCTTCTCCACAAGAACGTTGTTTCGTATTAGAAAGTGGATAGATTACATGGAATTCAAAGAAGCGGAATATAGTTGCATCATCCAATACAGAAGCAAAGTTTGTTGCATTAATAGTAGCATGTATACAGACGGTTTGGTGAAAAGAGTTTTAGAAGATCTAGGACAAAAAAACCATACATTAATATTTTTTGACAATGGTGGAGCAATACAATTAAGTAAGAATCCACTATTTCGTGCAAAGTCGAAACAGAAAGAATTGAACCAATGTTATGTAAGGGAGTTAGTACAAGGCAGGAAAACTTAAATTCAGTTTTGCTGGTCCAAAGAACAGTTAGCAAACATCATGACTAGAGGACTAGGGAAGATATTACACTCAAAATTGAAGACGAAGTTACAGATACAGGGATTTGACATCGAGGGAGGAATATGTTAGAAAATCTGATATCAAAAGGGCACTGCCTGAACAGCTGCAGCAGAACACCACAGCGGAATACCAATTTTGAAGGTAAAATTAGAAAAGCAGGATGCAAATACAGCAAAAAGATATTCATTAAAATGGGATCAGCAGAAAAATGGCAAACATAAGACGATAATAAAATTCTCTTGGCAAAATTTGAATAGGAAAAAGTAAAACCCTCTTGTCAGGTGCACAAAGGCTAGAGACTACTGGATTTTATCATTTGCAAGGCTGAACAAATCCTCCCCCAATTAATTAAGTAAAATTCTCAGTTATTGATCCACCTTCTCCAGCTATATATATATATATATATATATATATATATATATACTGAGTGTGATTTAGTGTTAGAGACTAAGCCTCAACTGTTCAAAAGCAATAACACAAAGATGTTTCTGCATCAAATTCTCTTTGCCGGGTTACATGCTGCATGATCGAAGCATCCAGCTGAGGAAAATCTTGTGGCCATTTATAATGAAAACATTGGAAATTATGATTTCATCTAAGAAATTTCGACTGTAAAATTTACTAACTGGAAGAACATTTTTACTAATCTATTGCTATAACTATGGACCTCAATCTAGTCTTTTTAATCTTGTCCATTATGGTGGATCAAGCGATGGAGTTGCCACAATGAAGACCCTGATTCAAACCCTGACGGGCCAAAAGCTCCCTTACTATCGTTCAAAGAGTTTAACCTCGTTTATGAAATTCAGATATACAAAATCTCTTGGATCTCAGGTGATCGGCATGGACACTGGTAGCGAATTGCATATATAGTTAAATATATGACTAGGTCTCTTTTTCATATATAATTGCGTCAATTGGAATGTGCCGACTCGTTTAGATGAAGCGCTGCATAAATGTTAAAAACCAGCCATAAACCTCAAAAACTCAAAATAAAGAAATTCGACCTAAAATCAAAAGCAAATAAAGAAAGTTGTTCGATGTCCACGATGACTCGCAGTTCCTACCTCTGTAATTTTTAATAGATAAAAAAGCAATAATCACGTAACAAATTCAATTGCAATGCGCTGCATTTGGTACAGGAAATTCATGGGATCAAAATCCCTCAAATCGCAAATATTTAAGTTTATTTAGACAATGTACCCGACGCTGATCGCAGCCAGCAGAGGCCTTCCTGTAAAGCAGCAATCGACGCATCCCCACGTATGAGGGATCGAGTCCGCCATAAGAAGGTTGAAGAATGCATGCAAACAATTCGGACGCCTTTTGTTGTTTCAGATTTTCGTTCTCTTCCGCTTGCATATTTTCTTCTCCGCCGTTTTCACTGTCTTCTTTCTGCGCAATTTCTTCTCTGCCGTTCTCATTGTCGTCCTTCTGCACATTCTCTTCTCTGCCGTTTTCATTGCCTTCTTTCTGCACATATTCTCCCGTACCATTTTCCAATCGGTCTTCCTCTGTTTTTCCCTCCATGATGGCCTTATTGGCGGACTGTTGTTCCATCTGTTACATTTTTTTCAGAGGAGAGCATTGCAATTTTCCTCATGGATCTGAATCACTAATGCCCTCGTTTTCTGAATTACTCAACATAACTGCCAAGTAAGCTTCTCGTAAAATGTGTGGACCCAGACTATTATAGTTTTTGTACTACGGACTATGTATGCCGTGTCACTTTCAAACGGTCAACTTTTTTTCAAAGTGTTTGAATCCGAGAGCATATCATCGCATAGCCATTGTTGTTCTAGTTCATAGATTTGGTTTATTAGGTATGTCCTTTCTCTTTTTTTTTCTTCTTTCTTCTTCCTCCTCCTCTTTCTTTTTAAAATAGATAGATATATAAAAATTTAATGTCCACGAGGCTAATTATAGTCTATAGGACAATTAGACAACTTGAATCAACTTCAATAACTCGATTCTTTTCTTGTGCAAGTTGATGATGAGCACACCTAATTTCTCAATGTACTCCTCGTTGAATAGGTTATGTCAAGAGCTATTAGATATAGTATCCGCAAATTTGTCTATGTTGTCCTTGTATGCATCACATTCTAAAATAAAGTGTTGTTCAATTTCCACTTTCCCAGAATTGCAAAACATGCACTCTCTCTTCCCAAGCCTCCTTTGGCCTCTTTTAACACCCGGTCTCACAGTGGAGTTGATGTGAGTTGGTTCTCAGCTGAGCAATAAGGAATGTTGGCCCCTATGTATGCTTTTAAAGTTGATCACATGCGGGGTTGAACTCATTGATATAATATATTTTCTTCCTTCCAAGCCCATTTCCCCAATTTCTTTTGTAAAATTTCTCCATAACGAAGACCTTTATTTATTTGTTATTTGTGGGGCACATATTGAATTGGATATTCCATTTACTCATCCACTTGATGTTTTGTTGCATCCACGTCTTTTTCGTTTGCACAAAACATCGTTAAAGACAACGTTAGGCCATCTATCTCCTTCCATTTTTTTGATTCTTTTTAGATAGCTTATGAGGCGAACCATAGCAAGTGCCTCGATAGGGGCAACCCCTATGTCACTTAGCATGATATAATATGGGACGATGCTTTTGATTTTAAATTTGCTTGTCATCAAATGCTTTTGGATTCCCTCGATTTGCTTCCATTGTGCAATTGAAGTGTTGTTGGCCCATAATTCACACCCATAAAGAACAATCGGAAGAACAAGCAGACCAAACAAGGTTTGAGTAGTTTTCCAATACCAAACAAGGTTTGAGTAGTTTTCCAATTCCAAACCTCCGCTTCACGAGACCTATTTTGAAGAGCATAAAATGTCTTCCATCCACCTAATGTCCTTTTATTTTTGCAGCCTTCCCAGCTTAGATTTTTGTTGAAGTCAATGCCGAGATATATACTCTGCAACTTCCTCAAGCACATTGTCACCAAAATAAAACTCATGTCGATGTTATTTTTTATTATTAGAAAAAACATGACTTTAGTCGTGCTGATATTGACCTGCATCCCCACCGTTCTGCAAAAGCGCTCAAGAGAGAATAGATGTTCTTTCAAACCAAAGGCAGATTTGGCAATCAAAATGAGATGGTCTACATAGAGGAGCAGCCTTATTACAAATTCCCCCAACTGGATACCCTCACCATTTTGCATGTTTAACCACTCTTCAAGTTTATCGATATATAAGCCAAACAAAGTAGGAGATAGAGGACAACCTTGTTTGACCCCAATATCACTCCTGAAACATTCTGAAATGTCAGCTGAAGTTCTAATTTTTACTTTCACCTCTTCACACATCCTATGAACAGTAGCTCTGAGATGCGAAGGAATCCCCAATTCTTCCATTCTGAGCCAAAGCTTGTCCCTAGGAACAGTGTCAAAAGCCTTTTTAAAGTCAACAAAACAATAAAAAACCTCCTCCTTTTTCTCTCACCTTTTTTCAATAATGTGCCTTAGAGTGATACAATGATCAACCGTCGAGTGTTTTGGCCTAAAACCAGCTTGCCCTTTTGCACGTTTATGACTTTCTTCTACCTATTTGTTGATCCTATTTTCTATCATGTTGCCCAAAAGTTTTGCAAAGAGAATCTTGATCATTATTGTCTCGGAATTGGAGGGCTTATTGACATCACCACTCTTAAAAAGTGGTATTGCAAGGTTGATTGTCCAATCTTTAGGAAACCCCTTTTGGTTGATATTGTTGAAGATTTTCATAATGTGTGGTGCAAGGGTTTTCATACCCCACTTGAGATACTCTCCTTGAATCTCAATTAGGTCTTTTGCTTTACCAACACCCAACTTCTTAATACCCATCTCTACCTCCTGCACGGTGAAAAGATTTGTTGTATTGTTGACCAAGGGTGGTTAGTCCACCCCACCTTCTTGTTCATAGAGTTTCCTAGCATAGTCAAACCATTGGGTGGCTATAATATTATTTTTTCAGTTTGCTTCTTTCTTGGTTGTATTTCTTTTTCACTAACAATAGTTGTGTGCAGCTAGAGTCCTCGCCTAATGTAACAAAGTAGGAGAAAGTATCAACTAATTAGTATAAATAAAATAGTGGGCTTGCTTGGTGCAATCATAAATGACTAATCTGGGGTTGGTGGTTTCATAATCACTTTGGGTACTAGCTTCATCTGAATCATTATCTTGATATAGACGAGAATCAACACAATGTATCATATAAATTAAAATTGTATAAAATCATGAAGCATTGATCTTTCCACTAAAATGAAGCAATTTTGGGACACTGACAATTGGTTATGAACTTGTAGCCTTGGGTAAAACTTGATCTGGAATGTAAAGGTAAACATGAAGAAGACGTGAAGAAATACTATCAGGTAGCAATAGTTGTAAAAATGAATTTGGTGACTCTATCTTATGAGGTAAACCTAAGAACTAAGGTTTGTAGATCATTTGTGTGGCTCAGTGGATGTGCCTATGGTTTCATTTTTCTCTTATTGAAGTAAAGAAAAAAATTGTGAAATAACCATTGGCTATCATATGTATATTTTCCAATTTGCAAGCTTCCAATGGTGCTAAATTGAAGTTTTGAGAGAACAACAAATGAGGATATCAAATGAGACAACAACAAATAAAGATATCAAATGAGAGAATAGCAAGAAATGTGGTATAAGAGGAAGATATGAGCATAAAATAATTAGCCCTTTAGTTGAATGCTAATGTGTTTGGATTTTTATTTGTGTTATCTAACCTAGCATGTTTAGGATTTGTGTATGCTTATCTTGTATATTAGTTTGGTTTCCTTTCTGATAAAGTCTAGAATTTTCAGTTGTAATAACCTTTGAATTATGATAACCCTTGCTCACTTTTATCTACAAATCATTGCCCCTACTCACTTGATAAAGTGTTGAAGGCAACCATTTGATACTCTTGCTCTTCAAAATTTAAATATGCATTTTAAGGTTGAGTGTTACCCATCAAGTAATGATCATACTTAATTGTGAAGGTCGTCTTATAGATTGTAATGGTTTAAAATACAATAAAGCTGAGAAGTGTAACACATGTGGACAAGAGTTATACAATCTCATCCTCATTTAGGAAGGGCATAAATTTATGAAATAGGATTGTGTATTGTATAACTAATCATAATCCTATAATGTTTGTAGACAAGTGATAGGTTTCACACGTGTGCCAAATAGTTGAATTATTTGCAAATATTTTCTTTAAATAGCTAGAAGTTGTACTAAGCCAACAAATAGCATTGCTAATTACTATATCTGGTAAGGTAGTTGGTCTTCAACCACTTTAAGGTGATTTTAAGACTCAAAATTGCAAAGAACCATAGATTGGATATGAGAGTATACAGAGGTGCTTATGCAAGAAGCACAAATCAAATTTTGGTGGGACTTGTTTCATGGGTTTCAATTTAGTGGGCATTTTTTGGGGATGGCAGGTGACAACAGTTGTATACACCTAAAAATGGCCAAATTCAAACATTAATTAAATTCAATTAATTTAATTAATTAAATCAAAATTCCTCTACTATATAATTGAATTAAACAATTAAATATATAGCTCATCATTAATTAATTAATCTTCCAATTAAATCAAAATCTAACACATTCATGTCTAACCACCTCATTACATGACACATCATCTATGGCTAAATTAATTAATTCTTTTGAAATAATTAAATCTTAAAATCTCTCACCAACCACAAAAAAAAAAAAGACAAAAGATCAAATTCAACCAATGAGAGACAAGCTCACATAGATCACCAAATAGCCTTTGCTATCTTAGCCATTCAATCTTGACCATTGTTAAAAAAAACACACCCCAAACCTTGAGAAATCCTATAAATAATGAGCATTTCTAGTTCATAATAATCCACCTTCATTTAGAGAAAATGCATTATACTAGTTTGTGCATTCTAATTTGTATAAGCATCATCATAATGTTGAATACTCATTGAATTGTTCTTAGTTTAGTTGACTTCATAGACCAAATTGCATTGTTCTTCATCAATTTAGGTTAAATATTGCATCATTTTAGCATAATTCATCATTTTCATAGCATTTTCTCATTTCCTAAGTTTTCATCTATGAACTTTATTACAGTTAAGAGCTAAATCAAATAGGCCCTGAGGATTAGAGAGCAATGAGACGCTCTTTTGAAGATTAGAGAGCAATGAGACGCTCTTGAATGATTATTTCATTTTTTCATCATTTATTTATTATGATTTGATATAATTGTTCAAAGTAATGTTTCCTTGTTTTTTATTCACAAAATTGCTTACATTTATTGGTGCCCACCATGGGGCCACGCCCTACTTGCTAATCTATTTAATCAAGTTTTTCTTGCAAATTTGACTTGCAAGTTAGGGAAACCCGACAGAAGGTCGCATTTGTTGCAAAGTTCATTGCATTTGATACAAAGTCCATCACACCTTACCTAAAGTTCATCGCATCTGCCATATATTCCAGCACATCCTAACTAAATAACATCACATTTGAATTATTGTTCATCTCATTTATTATGTTTGTCATCGCATTTAATCTTGCAGGTTTTTCACACAAATAGAACGACACATTCAGCATAAAGTTCATCACATATGCATCAAAGGACATCACATTTACAAACTTTTTGTCACAAATTCTTATTACTTCATCGTATTCAATTCAAATTGTTTCACATTTCAATTAAAGTTCATCGTATTTGATGTTTATTCTATCGCATTTGAGCTCTGTTACAAAATTTGAAAAATGTGAGAGTTTGATCCATGTTTTCATGTTTTGCATATGTTAGAGGTTACTTTTATTGAAGAAGGTTATCACAAGGAATCCATATTTTTATTCAAGGTAAGCTTCAAAGAACAAAATTGCATGCATAGAAAGGGTAAATTGGGAAAATGAATCAATAAGAATTCAAGAGAAAATGAAATATTTCGATCATTATGTTGTTATTCTTCAAAAGTATCAAACAAAATATAATGTTGATATAAATTGGAATGCTACTAATTGAATTCATTTCTAACCCTTGATCAATAGTAATTTTGTTGTTAGCTTGTGGCAAATGGCAAAAATGGAGAAAGGTTTTGCACTAAAACCTTGAAACTAATTCTTTCTGTTGTGCTTTCATTTAAAAAACATTAATTAAAAGACCTTGTGTGTTTGTGGATCAAAGTGGTAGGGATATGCTCTCCTCTCTTTTGGGTGATCAGAATACTAGACCCACAACAATTTCCCCTTAGTTAAAAGGTCAAGGAATGAATGAATTGTTTTGCATGACTGAGTCGAAAGTGGTAGGGATATGTTCTCCTCTATTTTGGGTGAACAAAATACCAAACCCACTTAGATTCATTTTACTTCTCAGTAGTGCAAATTAATTCTGGTAGGCCTGCCTCCCGAGGATTGCCTTAAAAGGGTCGGTGAGATGGAACCACCCAAGTGGGATACAACCAAAGCTAAGAAATCCAACCCTCTATAATAAAAATACATTCATGCTTAATGGTGTGAATGACGGAAAGACCTTGAGGATAGCTCTCCTCTAGTACTTTTTCAAGCGCGTAAAGTCTTGATTTATCAAGTGTGGGAGACCTCTATAATGGAACTTATACTCATACTTTTTGAATGGAACCTTTTCTACATCCTAGTTATATAGAAAGTCTACCTATTATCTGTAGTGTATCATTTATAGTGCATGAGGTTTGTGTCTCCCTTGGAAGTTACTCACCATATGTACTACCCTGGTAGTGAGTTGTGATATTTTTGGGTTTCCTCACCTTAAATTGAGCACCCACTCCTTAAAGGCATGTTGAAGTGTGTTATTTTCTCATCATCTTCACACGAGATTACCTCTTACATAAGGAGGGACACACATCATGAGGGTCAAGAGTATCAAGTTCATAATTTATTCGGTGTATGTGAGCCTATAAATGATACATTGAAGCCAAACTCCCTAGGTAGCTTGCTTGAAGTTTTTTCATGTATCAAAATTGTGAAAATCATTTGAATACACACTCAATGTTGTAGAAGGTTTAGGCAAAACAAGTGTATGAATCTATTTGTTGTTCTTTCATGGTCTTAAAACATCAGAATAATTTATCTATTTACTAGCAAAACATTAAACAAACATCAACACTTAACAATTTCTCAGAAAATTGGGTAGTCTGTCACAATTACAAGAAGCCTTGTCGCTTTTTTTCTACACATATACCAAACTTTCCACCAAAATAAAAATTTGTTGTATCACATTTAACCCTAAAGTCCAAAAGGTGCAAAAGTTTTTTTTTTGAAACAAGGTTGGAAGAACATTGCAAATGCTTTAAGTTGCATTGCATACAATTGTTGTTTTGTCGTATTTGAAACATCACATTCAAAACATCAGTTATTTCCGTACATTTTGATCCAAATTTGAAAATTGATCTGTGCACACTTTTCAAAGTTGAATCCATTCCACTCATAATAGTCTTCAAGTTTTTTCTATACATACCCTTTTCAAACAAGTTTGATCATTCTCATTGTTTCACAAATCAAGTCACCTTACAAGTTTTGTCAAACACCATTAATCTTTGGTTTCGAAGGTTCATCATCAAGGATTCAACATCCTTCACTAGAACCTAAGAAATCAAGGTTAGTTTTGAACCTTAATCATAGAAATATATATATATTTCTATTAGGCTCCATCATTGTAGACAAACTTCATAGTGATAATCTTTAAATTGAAACATATACCTATCACTTATTTTCAAATCCAAATCAGAATTATAGACCAAAACAACCATTTCAAGAGGATTTTAACTTGAGAGTTAACTCAAGGTCATTTTCATGCCAAAAAAGGACAAGGTCCTACCATTTTTTAACAATCTCATAATCCTAGAGAAAAATAAGTATGACAACAACAAGAAATACCCCTTCAAAGGAAGATACCTCAGTCACAACAACAAGTTGATCAAACTCAAGAAACACAGCCAAATATGGATGAAATGGAGAACATATGGGCTCGGTTCCACAACAACAATGCCAATAACAACAATAACAATGAGGAGGATGAATTAACAAAGGAAAATGTTAAAGAAGCCCAACAAGACCCTAGATTTCATAGGCTCATGGAAAGAGTACCTGAGATGGATAGAGAACGATATTTCATGTCCCTAGCACAATTAAGAGTCAAAATACCCCATGACTATGATGTCTCACATTTGAAACAAGATGAAGATGAAGTTAACCCCATGGGTGCCTTGAAAAAACAAATCAAGGTCTTACAACAACAACTTCACGACATACAAAGGGGGAAATCAATAAAAAGATACACTTTAGAGGACATTTGGCCTTTTCCTCTTGACAAGACATTGGACATGGTACCATTCCCACCAAATGTAGATCTTCCCAAATATGACAAGTACATGGGTACCACTCAGCCACAAGACCATATTAGATAATTTTATACCTTGAGTATGGAATTTATACATGAACAAACCTATCTAATGAGTTTGTTTCCAAGGAGCTTGGTAGGACAAGCCATGGAGTGGTTCTCAAAACTACCACCCAACATAAAAACCTTCAAAGAATTAGTCACAAAATCTGTCACCTGATACTCCTACAATATAGAATAGGAGGTTAGTATGTTGGATGTTTGTAATACTAAACAATGAAATGGGGAGTCATTTTTAACATTTTTACAAAGATGGAGATGATTTTTTGCAAAATATCCAAGAAGTGTACCCAAAAAGAGAAAAGGGATATTTCCATCAACAATTTGACTACTGAGATGAATTTCCATCTTCAATTACAATGTCCTCCTTCATTTGAAAAAATGATAGAAAACGATGTTAAAATTGAGTATGCCTTGGGGAAAAAGGTGAATTGAAGTTATGTAAAGATACTAAGGGATTTTCAATTAATTCCAACAACAATTACAACAATACCAATCATTCAAACAACCAAAATAACAATAACAATGATATACCAAAGTTTTGGTTGAAGAACAACAAACATGTGTTGAATATGGAATGGTAAGTGCAAACAATGTCAAACCTAAACCATTCTATTTATATAACAATCAAGCCAATAATACCAATCAATAAAATCCCTCATCAAGAAATCAAGACAACAACAGACCTAGAGCTCTACAATACCCACCTAAAATAAGATTTACACCCTTTGGTGAACCTCTTGAATCCGCTCTGAAGACACTTCTAGCCAACAAACTGATTACATTACCTGAATCAAGAGGTTGTGAACCATAAGTTAAACCTTTTTGGTGGAATGATTCACATCACTATGAATTTCATAGAAATAAAGTTCATAGAAAAAATAATTGCATGAGACTTAAACATGTCATCCAAGACTTGATTGATAACAATACCATTGCCATTGAGGGACACAAGAATAATGATGAGCATACCACAATTTAAAACCCCTCTCCCTAATTATGACAAGGGAGAAACTTCTAAAAATGTACAACACAATCAAAAGGGAGATAAAGTATTTTTTTTCTCATGCTTATGCTAACACCATAAACACATTATAAACCTTTGACAACACCATCAACACCATTAAGAAAAAGAGCTTGTACATGTTGTCACACGAAGTCAAGCCAAAGTGACATTACGGGGCACAACTAGTAAAACAAAATCAAATGGCATTACCTCAACATAAAAACAATATAGTTTGGTGGATCAACTCCAAAAGACACCTGCTCAAATTTCCATATTAGAGCTTCTAAAGATTTCACCATCACATAAAGATATCTTGGAAAAGGATCTTGTTGACACAACCGTACCTAACAACTTGGATGTGGATAAATTCCAGACCATGGTAGGACATCTAATCAAACCCCATTTCTTATCTTTTTTAGAATAAGATGACATGTCATTAAATCATCCTCAAAATCTTCCATTGCGCATAGGGGTCCTCATTGAAAAACATTAAGTCAAACATGTCTTGATAGATGGAGGAGGAGGCTTAAACATGTGTACTTTAAATTTGATTCATGCTTTGGGCTATTCAGGAAATGCAGTAGACCCTAAAATAAAATAGTCATCAAAGGATATGATGATGATAAATAAAGATCATCCAAAGGTCTTATAGTGTTACCTATCAGAGTGGGTCTTGTTCAGAGAGAAATAGTATGTCAAGTCTTAGACTTAAATTTATCTTATAACATGCTATTGGGAAGACCTTGGATTCATGAAATGCAAGTAGTCCCATCTACATATCATTAATGCCTAAAATTTCCTTACATGGGCCAAGAGATAAGAATCAGTGGTGATCTAAATCATTTTCAATACTACAATAACATCAAACCAGCAACAAATGCCTTGCTACCACATAATAGGGAAGCCTCCACATGAGGCACATCAACAAAAACAATAAAGGAAGAGGTTCCTGTATCAAATTCAACACAAAAAGGAAAATAAAAGAAGGAAAGCCCCTCTAATTATCTTGTCTCACATCTATCACACAAGGGAAGAGAGAAAGAATATAGTTCTTCTATATCTAATTGTGAAAAAGAAAAGAAGGATAATACATCTAAGTTCTTGAACATGGATACATTGATGAAAGACTTTGAAAATAAATTCCAATTGAATGACAATGGGTTAGGAGTATCTTCCTTATCAGTAGCAAGATTACCAATTTCTCCCAAGTCTTATGGGAGGCCATCCATATCACAATCAATAGAATAAAAGTCTTCTCAAATCTATAATGATAACTTTGTGAGAGCTAGTACATCATGAGGGGATAGTGAATATAATGAAATATTGCAACAGTTGTATAAAGATGAAGCAAAATCTAATAAAAGAGTCCAAAGCATAGATATTCCCACACATCAATATGGGAAAAAAATTTCAATTCATGCAAAAAATGGTTTATGAAGCATCGGGGCCTATTGGGAAAAGAAAGAAAGGAATCATAGAACCTGTTTTACCTACTTTAAAAACTAGCCAATAGAAAACAAGAATGGGGTACAATGAAGAAGAATCTACACAAAATATCTATGAAAAGATTCATCAATTGCAATCCTATAGTGAAGAAGATTCCACCAAATGGGAGTATGAATCTTGGTGAGAGGAGGAAGAACCTTGTGTAGACAAGTATGTTTATGTGATTCATTCTTATACACCTACAACATCTCAACTACAAAGCTCACAAAATAGAATGGTGGAAAATTAAATACAATCTTACATACCATCGTTCTTAGAGGGACAAAGCTTGGGGTATAGAATACTTCAAAATGGATGACAATACATTAAGGAATAGTTTAGTGAGGATGAAAAAACTCTAATCATGATAGATAATCTTGAGGAAGCTCAAGTAATATACCTTGATGATACTATGTATGGCCTTGACCACACTATTGTCATGACCCTTACCCTATTTGATCTAAACAAAATCCATGACCCCTTACCATTGGTACACCCTGAACTTATTGATTGGGAACAAACTAGACCCATTGAGATGGACACCTTTCCTATTGACTATTCTTTAGCCCTATATATTAATGTGGTTGAACCAACTTCCACCAGTGAATACTACTATTATGCTTCGACTTAGGAGGGTGTCAAGTCTCTCAGTTGCAAAAATAGAAAAATGAATCAAAGATATAGTGGTGAAAACCATGATGTGGTAGTACTAGGTCTAGAAAAAGGTAAATGAAAGGATGTATCCAAAGGTAAAGACCTACTAAAGGCACCCGAGGATGAGAGACTTGTCACACTCCCAGAGCACTATCAGGAGAGATCTTCTATTCTCATTGAACTAATAGAGAAGATAAATATTGGAACTAAAGAAAAACCAAAGATAATACATCTAGTTGAATCTTTGATAGAAGAGGAAAGAAAAGAGTTCATAGATTTTTTCAAGGAAAGACAAATCAACTTTGCTTCGTCCTATGCTGATATCCCTAGATTGGATCTGAATCTAATTATGCATCACCTCAACATTTCTCTAGGAGCTAAACTAGTAAAACAAAAATTAAGGAAAATGCTCCCCCATATAGCATTACTAGTGAAAGAAGAATTGAAGAAGCTATTAGATGTTGGGTTTATTAGATCTATAGACTATTTAGAGTGGATTTACAACATTGCACATGTATCAAAACTAGACAAAAGCATCAGAGTTTGCACTAATTTTAGATATCTTAATAAAGCTTGTCCTAAAGATGATTTTCTATTACCAAACATAGATATAATCGTGGAATTGACAATAAGACACTCTATGTTCTCTCTTATATATTTATTTTTTGGGTACAATCAAATTACAATTGCACCTGAGGACCGAGACAAAACAACTTTTACGTGTGCATGGGGGAACATTTTGTTGGAATGCTATGCCTTTCGGTTTGAAAACTGTCAGAGCTACCTATCAAAGGGAAATGACTACAATCATTCATGACATAATGCACACCTTCATGGAATACTATGTTGATGACATATTAGAAAATCATATACCAAGAATGTTCATCTTGAAATTTTTGGCAAGATCTTCACACACTTAGAAAATTTTATGGTTAGACTAAATTCTAAGAAATGTGCATTTGGCATTACTTCAAGAAAAATCTTAGGATATATTATTTTAGCTACATGAATTGAAATAGATCCAGCTAAGGTGAATTCTATTATGGAAATGGGAGCTCCTAGAAATATCAATCAATAAAGGTAACTATAGGGAATATTACAATCTATTAGGAGATTTATAGCTCAGCTAGAGGAAAAATATCACTCATTCACACAATTACTTCACAAGGATAAATCCTTCAAATGGGATGATAAATGTGTTGAGGCTTTTGATCTATTAAATAAATGTCTTATGAATATTCCAATCTTGATGACTCCAATAGTAGGAAAACCATTGTTGTTATATATCTTAGCTACACAAAATTCATTAGGAGCACTTTTAGCATGACAAGATGCATAATGAAAGGGAAGAGCTATTTACTACATCAGTTGGATCTTAGTGAAATATGAACTTAATTACATGTTCATAGAAAGAGCTTGTCTATAAGTAGTCTTTACATCTCAGAAGCTAAGACATTGCATGTTGACACATCCAATAAAATTGATAGTCTCAGATATCTTCTTAGCAAAGCAGCTCTCACAGGAAGATTAGCAAAATGGGTCATGATATTAAGAGAGTTTGACATTGAATGTGTCGATAGAAGATTCATAAAAGGACAAGTAATTACAGACCAATTAGCTGAAGTACCAATATCATATGACAGACCAGTGCAGATTGAATTTCCTGATGCAGATATCCTTACTATTACAACACAACCCTAGAAGCTATATTTTGATGGATCATACACTCAGCATGGCTTGGGGGAAGGAATATTATTCCACCCCTCAAGGATACACTATTCCAAAATATTATTAACTCATGTTTCCTTGTACAAACAACATAGATGAGTATGAAGCATTGGTGATTGGTATAAAAATGGCTCTTGAATAGAGAATACTTTAACTACAAGTCTATGGAGATTCTCAACTAGTTATCTATCAAATCAATGATATCTACCAAACAAAGGATGACAATATCATGCCCTAAAAAAGAATGGTTGATGATTTTAATAAGTACTTTGTCCAAATCACATTTGAACAAATACCTAGAACAGATAATAGGGATGTTGATGCAATGGAAACCCTATCATCATTACCACAACATGCACAGTATGAATTCCTGGTGGAAGAGTTGGTAAATCTGACACATGATACCCTTGATTCTGATATCATTTTCCTACTTGTGGGTCCTGACTCTACCTGATGTGGCCTTATCTATTCCTACTTGAAAGAGAATACCTTAGTTCCCAACCAATCTCGAATCCAGAAATATAACTTTATACGGTAAGCCTCTTGTTATACCTTGATATGAGACACCTTGTATCAAAGAGGTCTTGATGGAGCTTTACTTAGGTGTTTTGAGAGTGAGGAATTTGAAAATCCTTTACAAGAGATTCATGAAGATATTTGTGGTTCGTATTCAAGTGGTTTAACTTTAGCTAAGAAACTCTTAAGAATTGGGTATTATTGGCCAAATATGGAGAAATATTCCTTTCAGTTTGTCAAAACATGCCAAAACTACCAAGTTCATGGGAACCTGATTCATATACTAGTACAAAAACTACAACCTCTTAGTACACCCTGACCTTTCTATCAGTGGGGTTTTGATTTTATAGGGATGATCTATCCACCATCATCCAATGAATACAAGTACATCATTACAACCACATAATATTTTACCAAATGGGTTGAGGTTTACCTCTTTCAATTACTACTAGAAAGAAAATATCCATGTTCATTCTGAACTATGTCATTGGTAGATATGATATTCCTCATGCCATCATCACTGAAAATGGTGAATAGTTCAAAAACAAAGATGTAGAAGAAATATGTGAGAATTTTCATATCATTCAACACTTCTCCTCCATATACTATCCTCAAGGTAATGGATAGGAAAAAGACTCAAATAAGAACATATTGAATATCTTGAAGAAAATAATTGATGATTTTGGAAGGGATTGACATATCCTATTGAATCCTACATTGTGGACATACTGAACTAGTGTAAGATCACCAACTAGAGCAACACCTTTTTCTCTAGTATATGGCTCTGAGGTAGTTTTACCATTAGAGGTAGAAATGCCTTCCTTAAGAATATCATTGAATGGAATCTTATCAGATGAAGAATACAAAGTATCCAAGATACAAGTGTTACTCCAATTGTGCATTGAAGTTGTCATTAGTTATCAAGCAGACATAATGGACAAATGGTAACAGAGCCACAACAGGACAGTTGGTATATTCACCGAAGTGCAGAGTTAACCAAGAGCACCGATCACGCCTAGAGTTAATCAAGTACAGTGATACCCAAGCTGACAAACTTTACCAAGCAGTATACAACACCGAACTACAGAATATAAACCAGACAAGTAGTATAACTGATATACATAGACAACATCGAGCGCTGAGAGACAATAATAACCGAGTGAACCAGAGGCCACCTAAAAGTTTTTTATGACACATCATTCTATGTAACAACTTTGCCAACCTAGATAACGGTTTGCACGACTGAGGAGAACATTAATTATGGATATACAAAATTAATTATTTATATCTCCTATGTTAGATGATCAAGGTAAATTATGTACACTGTTGATCTTAGGGTAGGGATGTAATTGTAAAGCCCTAATTAGGTCATAGAGTTTGATATATAAATGTATAGATGTCAAATTTTGTAATGTATGTTGATCAAGCAATGATCAAGTAGCCGCCATACTATAGATATCAGATATCAGAAAAGGATTTTAAGGATAGAGACTACATTGCAAAAATTAGTTTTTAGAACTAAGGCAAGGCTACCGAGCAGAACAGAGCATAAGGTATTATCATTCACATTAAGGTGATATTTTTTGTATGCACTTAATGGACCTGTATCAGCAATATTGAGATTGTATATGTTCAGATCAAATTTTTGTTACTCTCTAACAATTGTAATAGACCTCCAAAATCTCTTAATGGAGTAGACTTAACTGTCTTATTGTAAATCTATTAACCGAGTGCACAAATAACTTGTGTTGCAAAATCCTCACATGAGGCAGATCTAATCAATCTCATTGTTACTCCTAACATGGTAAGATCATCAGAAATTATCATTCTTTGTAAGCTTTAACATGCTTATTTATTTACTCTAGTGGTGAAGTTTTGTGGGTCTCATCCCCATCGTAGTTTTTACCTTCTAACAGGGGTTTTCTGCGATACCAAAATACTAGTGTCATGAGTACTTAATTTCATGTATGTGTATTGTTTATTTTACATGCATTTACATTTCAGCAGCGATACTATATGTTTTGTGTATGCAATCTACTCAATCAGTTAATATAGAAAAGTGGTTACAAAGAATTGATTAAAAGTTATTAGGGTATTGATTCACCCCTCCCCTCTCAGTACACACCCTTTCCATTATCTCAAAAATTGGTATCAGAGTTAGTTCTCTTGTTTTGAAGGTTTAATCGCTGAAGAAAAAAGATATTACAATGGAAAGGTATACACTTGATAAAACTTTTGAGAATCATAAGTTACAGCTACATATCTATGTTGAATAGTACAAGGAAGCCAAAGAGAAACTTAGGGAGTTGTTGATTAAGAGAAAGGACATGGCACTTCGCTATCGTGAGATTGATTATTATGAAGAAGAGATTCATGATCCATTTGACACATCTGGATTTGAATATGGTAGCATATTTGATGCATCTGAAGGAGTCATATCAAAGCTATCTGAGAGCAATCAACAACTTACTGAATAAGTGAAAGCATTGTAGATCAGACAAGATACACAAATAGTTAGAATGGTTGAAGTCTTAAATGATGCAAAGAAAGATGAACAAGATAGAAATGGGTTTTGATGACTAGAAAAAGATGACTAAAAAGTTACAAGAGAAAGAAACTAAGATATTGAGACTTATTGAACATTACTTTGAGATCACCAATCAAGTGGTTGCTATGAACCATGAAGCAAACCGAGTGAATACTGAAATTGCAAGAAGAATAGAAGATATTGGTGTATTGAAAGAAGAAAATGAAAAACTAAGAAATGAATTGAAGATTTTACAACATAATGAAGTGATTAAGAGATCTAAAGAAAGCACTAAGAGAATGGATGAATTTCTGAACTATCAGAGAAGACTGGACAATAATACCAGATTAGGGTATACCGAGCAAGGAGAATCATCAGATCAAGCTAAACAAAGGAATTTATAATTAATCTTGAAGCCCAAGAAGCCCTCTTGCCATCACTGTGGAAAACCAGGCCACACATCAAATGTTTGCAGAAGCAAAGAAAAAGGTATTCCTAGAAACCCTCCTAAATTTAATGATAATTGTTATAACTATAATAAGCATGGACATCAAGCACATGAGTGTAGATCCAAGTTGAACAAACCACAGAATAAACCATACATGGATAAATACTGCCAAAATTACAACGTGCATGGTCATACATCACAAGCATGCAGAAGGAACACAAAGAAAATCTGGAAGCCTAAAGGACAAGAGCAGGTAAATCAACCAAGAAGACAAGGTAATGCTTATGCATGGGATTATAACACTTGGATTAGTTGTAAAACATGTGGCAAATATGGACATATAGCGGCAAATTATATGAGACAATGGCAAACCAAGTCTAGGAATTGGTCAAACTCTAGAATGACATGTTCCCACTGTCACAAAGTCAGTCACTTAAGTAGAGATTGTGTAGACCGAATAAATACTTATGGTAATGGAAATACAATTGATGAAATTGTGAGGACTAGAAATCAAATGTGGAGAAGACCATCAAATGATAATACAGGACCAAGCACAAAAGTCGGTGACACCTCATCCAATGGATTAGGTGGCTCCACCATCTCCAACTGAGCAATATAAGCAAGTAAGGAACTATGTTTTGCAAAGCTATATCTTACATCAGTTCCTATATTCATTGCACATATGTCAAATTAGCATGAATTGAGATGCACTAGATGGTATTATAATTTTGATTGCTTTGATCTTATTGAGTCAATTAATATGTACCAAGTTAGAACTGTCAGTCGGTGAAAATGTGAGGAGACAACCAACTTGCTATGGTAACCGAGTATATGGTATACTCACTGAGTTGAAACATTGTTAGTGTTAACAGAGCATAATGTTTGATCACAGAGCAGTTGGTGAAACGCATTTATTGCATCACCCTAATTCATTTGCTATAAATTTGATTGATGCGAACTCATTTGTTCACACCGCAATCACAGAGTAGAACAGAGAAAATAGAGCAAAGTTGCAGCAGGGCATTTTTGAGCATTCTATATAGATTTAAACACACTCTGAGCATACCGAGGTTAGTCATTGCACATTCTTCTTTACCCGAGTCATTCAAACACTTTCACACAAGCCCTAAACCAGAAATCATGGCATCAAAATCTTGAACCATGAAAGCAAAGATGGATAAGGATAAAACAATTATTTTGGTAAAGAACTCCACTTGCACAGAGCCGCATTATAAGATCCATCCACAGGTTGTAGCCCAACGAATGACAAAGAGATGTTTTCATCGATCCCACCCAGGGTTTTGTTAGTCCAAGACGCGTGTGCCTACATTCACTACAAATTAGGTGAAATCGGGGATTTTGAAATCATGTCAACTTATCAGTCACTATGCACAGATGTAAATTTGAAAGAAGATCATAAACATCTGGAGGTTAAAGGGTTAACCGATGCCCTAAATTTCTTGAATGTATTTAAGACCAAGTGGATCCGTATTGTTCTGAGAAGAGTACACAAAGGAAAGCTCTGGTTGGATGAGCCCAAAAAGATAACAAAGTATATTATTCATGTTGTGACAAGGTATCCCACATGTGATAAATCCAAAGCCCTAAGGCACCCATCAAGACCCGAAATAGAAAAGTTAACAGGAGCTGAATGGGACGGTAGAGGTTTGAAGATCAATTGCATTGGTGATCCTGAAATGAGGTTCAGTGCAAATGTCATTGGCTACAAGATATTCCAATCCAACAAATTGAACATCGTTGCTTGTGGAGCTATTGACATAGCCTATAAGATTGTTAAGAAAGGAGCACAATATGACCTCTCTAAGCTGTTGCAAAGGAAATTTGAAGAAAACATGAAGACCATCAGATCAACACGGTCAAATACATGTAAGTTTGGTTCCCTACTACTATGCACATTCTTCTACCTACAAAATTTCTTTCCATCCATTGGTACAGTTAAATGGAAGTCCAACCGACAAATTACAATGCAAATCAATGATATGATTACAAGCCTAGGAACAAATTTTGAACCAATCATGAATGACTATTTTGCTAAGTTTAAGGCTAGGATGGAAAAGAGGACTACAATTCCACTACAATTGGTAGATAAGTACAAAGATGATATATGTTTTGTAGTAGACACCAACACTACTCTAATCAAGGAAGTACAACCGAGGACAACATGGCTACCTCCATTAGAATATAAATTAGATATTGATACTGCATCTAAGGCCATTGAAAAATTGTTGAATGAGCCTGTTGACAAATCTGCCATGAGATTTGGCACATCTGATGAAGCCCAGACCCAGATATCTATAGGTCTACAAGTACAAAATATGAGCAGGAAAAAGACAAAGATTGTAAAGACATTGAAGAGAAAATTGGCTATCACAAATGAAGAATTAGACATGTTTGTTGATGCAACCAAGGAGCGAACCTCAGTCAGTCAAGATGATGAACCTGAACATGATGTTGATGCCACCAAATCAAATGAAGAACAAGATAAGGCACCTAAGGCCAAAAGGGGCAAAATCATAAAGACTGAGTCTCCATCACAAACCATATCATAATTGGTGACTATGGATTCACCACCTTTGAAGAAAGGTGTAGTCAAAATTACAAAGCCCTCACCAAAGTTCACATACCAAACAAGAAAATAGAAGAGTACTACCGAGAATCCAGTACTAAGACAAAGAAAAGATATGTAAGGAACAAAGATGACAAGGATGATTCTTATGAAAATCCAGATCAATTCAAGGTTGTAAAGAATAAGACACCTCATACTATTGATGAGATTGTAGAGGCAATCATAACAACTGGATGATTAGGACATCCAAAGATACATGCATATTCTGATCTGACTACCGAGAACAAGGATAAACTTGAAGAAGCAATCATATGTATGATGATCAACTTCAAACAAGTTCCAGTTGAATTTTCTTCTTACCTTCCTTCTGAGTTATATGATAAGATATCACCTAGATGGTCCTATGCACTTCAAACTAAGAAACAGACCAGAGAGGCAACTCTTAGTCTTATTAAAGGTGACTGCACTATACAAAAAATAAATGATATCATGCAGCAATATGCCAAGAAATTTCCTAAGAAGGCACGAGCACTGAATATTCTACAAGGAAATATAAAGGAAGTAGATATTGAGAGCACATAGATATGGAATAAAATGTTGAACCCACCAAAGGAAATCTAAGATACAGAGGAAGAGATAGACATTGCATCCAAAGTCGACACCAAGGAAGATCAACCAAGCACATAACCAATATATGTTGATGATGGAGATGTTAACTATATATTGGATGAAATTCCTCAGCTATTAACTAATATGAGTCACCCAGAGATCACCATAAATGACATAACTGAAGATGATCCTGATGATAAAGCTAAGGAAGATGAGATAGTTGGAGCAACCGAGACCCTAAATGAACAAGACACAAGAGAGTTCGCTTGACTAAATGTACCAGGCCAGCTACCTATTTTAGTAAAAGCAATTTAAATAGAGCGTGAAGCATAGAAGAAGACACCCGAGTAGGTTACAGATACAAATGAAGACAAGGGTGATTAACAAGGTACATAGACTGAGCATAGTGGTGGAACTACCCAAGGTGATGCACCAAAAGATACCACTAATGCAGAAACAAAAGGTGAAGGTAATACAGACAACACAGATAATACAGTAGATACTTCTACTATAGATACCAAGTGAGTTACCAAAGCACCTCACCAAGTTATCACACTGAATATCGAGCATGCAAAGCCTGAACCCGACAAAAAGGCTCAATTAATATTAACTTTATCTCCTTCATCTAGTGTCCAAGGAAAGAAAAAGAAGAAGAAGAAAGGAAACAAGCATGACGTTACTTTATATGAAATCATAGAGATTCCAGCATGGGATCCAATGCCACTTGATCCAAAAACATTGAAGAAATATGGTGAATTATGCACTAGGAAAGCAACACAGGATAAATTACGGCAAGAACATAAGAATGCACAAGTCTTAGAAGCCGCCAAGGAGATTCTTTAGCAAGTTGTCCCTGGCTTAGATATCAATGAATCCACCCCCATCCTTGATCAACTTGCACTGCTCACCGAGGCCATTAATAAACCTGACATTGATGCCGAGCATAAATTGGAAGAAAGAGTTGAGAAGAAGATATAATACTGTATGCACCCTAAAATGGTCGCCTAGACTTTGGGCCCCATTTATTATTTTATCATTTTATCAATTTTATGAATCAATGCTTTGAAACATTTTCAATTCAAATCAATTTCCTTGATCAAATTGTAAT
>MU226578.1:3139384-3161936 GCA_018584345.1 Thuja plicata | reverse complement strand
AGCTATTTAAGGGTGGGAGGTTTCAGTGATACTCCCTTAAGACTTCCCCGATATTGTCTGGACAAGCATATTCTGCTTGAGATAGGGAGACAACTGCTGCTGGTGGAGAAGAAATATCAGGTTAAGCAGGGCGTAGGTGCCTTTTTCCCATTAGAACTAGGGTATTACAGATTCAGGTCAATGTATGACTTTGCCTTTTTGACAAATGAGTTGAAAGAGATGAATTTCCAACCATACCAGGCAAGAAACTATTTTGACAGCAAGGGCTTTGTAGATAGCCATTTCAGAATTGATGCAACATTCCTTCATCAACTAGAATTAGAAGACTTCTGGGAAGACTGTATGGATGAAATGGAAATTACAAAAAGGATGCATTCCAGATTTTCTCTTCAACAAATTGTGTCTTTAAAGCTCCCTTTTAGCATTAAAAATGTAAAAGATGAAGATGAAGATACAGTGAGTTCAGAAGAGACGAAATCAAATGCAGAAATAGTAATTAGAAGAATTGATTGGTTAGAGAGTGAAGAAGATGATATAAAAATTTTAACCAAAGAAGTCTTCCAGAGGATAGATCGGTGGCTCAAAGCTTAGAGGGCGAAGGTTCAGGCAGCTCCAGCATCGAAAACAAGAAGGAGCCCGAGGACTCCAAAATTTGAATGTTCCCTTGTCATGACTAATGTAGTTGAACCATTGCTTTCTACAGGTACTTCTGATCTTCCAGAAACTCATAAAAATGAAGGCTCAGAGTTGGATCCTAGCGACTCTGTGAAGATTACCAGGCAAAGAAGTAAAAAGGGGAGGAAAAGTGAGTCCTATTGAACTCGATTCTGAAACTTACCCAATGAAATTTGTGAAGTCAAACATCATGTTCATCTTACCCAATGAAATTTGTTAAGTCAAACATTAAGACGTCAATCATTGATCAATCATCTTAAAATAGTCAATCAAAATATAAATATCAACTATCCTATCCGCTCAGGAAAGATTTATAGCAATCTCAGTGAGCACATATATTTTTGATCCTCTAGATTGTGAGGTTGAAAAACATCACAAAATCCTAATCCTATTATCTGACATCATTAATCACATCGAACAATATTGATGATTAATCAAACTGACTTAAAAAAATCAACCTTTTATCAAATGCGACTCTTTGCGACATATATACGACTAGATGTTAAATGTGATTCAAAATTCATCATAAGCGACACCATATTTATCAAATGCAACACACTTATCAAATGTGATGGTAAAAACATCAAATGTGATGCACAACATATCATATGCGATACTAAATCTAATGCGACACACCTCTATCCAAATACGATGCACAACATATCATATGCAATACTAAATCTAATGCGACACAACTCTATCTAAATGCAATACAAAATAACTAAAAGCCCTAATTCAAATACGATGATCCAGGTTTTGAATGTGACGAAATGCATTTTGAATGCCATGTAGAAACTCTTAAATACAATGAAACGTAAAGAAAATAGGTTTTTTTTTAAAATTAAAAATGTGCCAAATATAACCAAAAATAACAAAACAAAGCTAGATTTTGAATACTCACCGAAGGTCCATATGCTGGGGGTCTCTGGAAGCATCACACCTTCTTGTATCTGTGCTCTATGTATAAAATCGCCATAGCTCTTGAAGGGGGTTTTTTCTCTCAAAAGGGTAAAAGGTGAATAGGAAGAGTGAAAATGAGAGATAAAAAGGGCTTTTTAGCCTTATATAGACACTTTTTAACCTACTAAATTTTTTGAGGGTATTTTATCACATTAAATTTTTTTGAGGGCTACTAGCAAATTTTCATCAGGACAACATTTTAAATCTAATTTTATCGGGATGTCAATCAAAATGACCAAAAATTATAAAAAATTCAAATATTTTCAAAAAAATCATAAAATCTTTCAAACACTCTAAAAAGTGTAAAAATATTTTGATTTACCTCCCAAGGGACATACACACACCAAAACACACAATTTTCATAATCGGGAATTTTTAAAAAAAAATCGGGGCATTGAGCAATGCAAAATTTTCATAACCGGGACAAAATTTGAAAATTGGGGCAACATGTGTTAAAATTTCAAATTTTCAAATTAGGGCATCAAGGAAATTAAATTGCGAATCAGGAACATCCATCAATCGAATCATCATCATCATATCAGTGGGACATTCATCATATAAGGTTAGCATAAAAAACACCAGTCAAGACCAAAATTGAATTATTCTTTGAACCAACGTGTTGCTCACATGATGATTCAAAGAGGGGCAAAATGTATACATCCAAAAATGGTCAAATTTAAACATTAATTAAATTCAAGCAATTTAATTAATTAAATCAAAAGCTTAATACAATTATATAGTTCATCATTAATTAATTAATTCTTCCAATTAAATCAAAATACAACCCATTCATGTCTAACCACCTCATCACATGACACATCTTCTATGGATTTTTGAATTAAATAAATCCTAAAATCTCTCACCAACCACAAAAAGACAAAAGATCAAATTCAACCAATGAGAGACAAGCTCACATGGATCACCAAATAGCCTTTTCTATCTTAGCCATTCAATCTCAACATTTAATCTTGACCATTAATTAAAACACACCCAAACCCTGAGAAATCCTATAAATAGTGAGCATTTCTAGTCCATTATCATCCACCTTCATCTAGATAAAATGCATTATACTAGTTTATGAACTCTAATTTGTGTAAGCATCATCATAATGTTGAATTATTATTAAATTTGTCATAGTTTAATTGATTTCATAGATCAAATTGCATTATTCTTCATCAATTTATCTTAAATCTTGCACCATTTTAGCATAATTCATCATCTTCATAGCATTTTCTCATTTCCTAAGTTATCATCTATGAGCTTTATTGCAATTGAGAGCTAAATCAAATAGGTCCTTAGGATTAGATAACAATGAGACGCTCTTGAGTGATTATTTCATGTTTTCATCATTTATTTACCATGATTTGATATAATTACTCAAACTAATGTTTCCTTGTTGTTTGTGATTCAGAAAATCGCTTATAACAATATATATATGGGGAGACCCAAAATTTTACAAGTTTAATTATAGAAGACATCAAAATTGATTTTTTACTTTTAGACGTTCAAATAATGTACCAAATTTAATATAATATAATCACATATTCAAAAAGTAGTTGACATTGTTGATTATAGCATACAAGAAATAAAAAAATAAAATATAAATTCTTGATTTCATCGACTCAAAGTAATTGATAGACAATAGTAGTATGAAAAATATAATATTTAGAAGGTTAATTTAATCCTTGTGTACACATCATTGTTCTAAATTATAATTATTGTGAGCACACTCATCGAGAGAATCCTTTGTGACTTTCTTGTTCCTCTTATATAAGAAATCATATTGTGTTATAATTGCAAAAATAATACAAATATCTTGATGTTGAATTCATACATCAGACTTGCTTAAATAGTATTCATATCTAGCAAATGCAAAAACATCTCAGGAGTCCCTAATATTTTAGCCAACATTGATGAAGTTTCTAGAAAACAAAAGTCATAGGTTGATATCAAACTATGATCATCATGCACTAGATTTTTTTTAAACATTGGGAAATTTTGTTTTGTTGTTGGGACACTTGGTTTTCTTGTAGGCAGTCAAGTGATGTCTCAGACATCTCCATCCAACCCAGTGAAAACCAAACATCCCAACATTTCAGGGTTTTGAATAGAAACCCAAAAGCATTCCATGAAACTTAGGAAAATGGGGAATGACCACTATCATCCCAAAGTCCTAGAAATGTTGCGTGGGAGAGGAATGGGTTTTAGAAGGCCAGACACATCCCCATGTAACATAATTAAAAAGTAAGAGCACTACTATTGTCCAAGTACAACAAGAAGGGTACCAAGTATGTCATTAACTGCCATATCTCTCAAAAAGGGTAACGAGGAAATGTCAGAAAGTACCATTCATTACCAGTCCTTGAAAAGTATTACAATATATTAGTTTGGGTTTGTGTAAGGTCTACCTTGGGCTTAAAGAAGTAACTATACTATTTTCTTATGGCTGAGTAATTTGCTCAAATGGTTTATCATATTGCTTGAAATAAGCATGAGGATCCATCACTCCTTGCAAAATTGTTATTATAAGAATTGGTATGGTCAAATGGATTGTTTCTTTCTCACACTTATGATAGGGAACAAAAAATTGCGAGCCATGTTTGGAAAATTCTAGGGAAATGTTGTGCGCTAGACTTTAGCATAGTTCTACATATCATTAAACAGGTGGGAATAATGAATTAGTGAATCAAACTATTGACAATTTGTCATGATGTCTACTAAGAGAATAGTAACAATGAGAGGATTTATTGTTGGATCAATAACTATTTCAACCCAAATGTATATTATTTTCCATCCAAACTTGATTTTGGGTTGTATCGTAAAAGAGTTTCTATGGATTTTATTCTAAGAGTTTCTGAATTGAGACCTTTAACAACATAAAAGAATACAGAGCTCAATTTATGAAGATGATATAATTCTTTGAACAAGATAAAATAAATATTGAACAAAATAAAAGACTACATGGGCAGGGTAGACTGGAAGAACCAATATAAAATTGCAACCCTAAGTGCATTAATCTGTAGGCACATATCTACTAATAGGTTTTGTAATCCAATGATTTAATAGATGTATAATTTTAGATAAAAGATGATGAAGTATGCAATAGACCTCATGTTATCCTAGTTCAGCGCTGGAGACCAATAAGAATAACACAAAGTAGGAGAGATCCTAAAAATGTCTGAAACTATTTTAGTTCTTTCAAATAGAAAAACAAAGCTTCAATGTTACGAATGTGCCACCTTAGAAGAACCAAAACTTTCCCTAGTTGTGTACCAATGCTTTTGTCTAAAAAGAAAAATAAAAGGGGAACCTTAAAAATATTGTAACACTTAGTAAAGACATAAAGTAAATAAACACAACAAAGAGATATACTTGACTCGTGCCTACCTAACTTTGTTGAATGCCAGTAAGCTCCTTGTAGGAATCTGTAAGCGTTGGATGATAAACAAGTTTCATATAAGTTTGGAAATGCCCTTCCTATTTCCTTGTACCGTCATTGACTGGAACTTGATTTAAAAGTAATAGGGACTTGTAGGAGGGCAATTGACAAGATGAATGCCAGAAACCAGAAGCTGGAGTTGAAGTTTTATCCAAAGTGAAGATTGTGATTTCTTAATTAGCATATATTAATCTTCAAACTTGCACATAACAAAATGTAATAACTTTATATGAATAAAATTATAAAGTTGGGCTAAAAAAATCATGAAACACTTGAGAGGACATGCAAATAAGCTATGTTTTTCAATACAAAATTTATTTACATTACTAAGCTTTGTCCTAACAGCCATGACATCGAGGCATAATTTTAATGATGCAGGAGCATCTTGGAATCTTGGCTATCTTGCACCAACCAAAAAGTTTTTCCTTTGGTTTGTTTGTTGTTCTGTTCCTGTTGGACAGTTTTGGTGTTTTTGGTGGAGGTCACTCCTATTGGCTCGTTACTCTATGCGGTCATATGGGTTTTTTGTAGACATCATGGTGAACATTTATCTATGATCATGTTGGGTTTTTTTCTTTATTGGAGGAGTTATCTTAGTTTTGGTTTGGTCCTATATTTTGTTCTTTCCCTATTGGAGAGGTCGAGGCACTTTTTGGATCATTTGTTGGAGTCAACAAGTGCGATCGTGCATTTACGTTTAGCACCTATTTGGGAGCAGTCTCCTATGATCACATCTCTTTTGGTTTATGGTTGTTCAAGTTTGGATTCATCTAGTGGTTGTGGATAATGTGTTCACTCCTTGTTTGGACTGATATATGATTTCATCGCGTGGTTTGTGATTTGTGGATCTTAGTGTGTACAGTTGTGGATTGTGATTGATGGGATTTATGTGGACCTATATTTATGATCACGCATCTTAATGTTATTATTTGATAATTATTATTTCACATTTTGGGGCATGTCCTAAATGTTATTACACATTTCCTTATGTTTCTTTATTGGTCAACCTATTGGTGGTTGTGTATAAAAGTAGTATGTTGTATGTTGTGAGGTACCTGGAAGAGATCTTGGAAGAGAGATCTGGGAAGTGAGAGTAGCATCCTGAGGGATGATAGAGCCGAGAGGTAGCAGATCGAAGTTGATCTGAGAGTGATTTTGTATTTGGCCATAACCGGGAAGGCCTTACAGCCCAGCATGCTTGAAGTCAATTGATGTAATTTCTAGTTGATGATAGTAAAAGTTATTATGTTTGAATTCCTAGCACTGTGTTTCATTTTTATTGCCACTGTGTTGACTCAGGCTGCAAGGTTAGACATCTCCTTTGGGGATTTCTCCTTCCTTGGCTACATTAGGTGGTATCAGAGCAAGTTTCGATATTGAGGTGAACATATCATTGATTCGAGGCATATTGTGAAGGTTGTCAATAGATTGTTGATGGAGAGGCAATTGAAATCTTGCAATCAGACTACCAAAGTGAGGCATTTGCACCTTATGAGAGAGGAGATGCCGATAAAGAAAACTAAGCATGCGATGGAAAAGAGGAAGAGGAAGATGACCTTTAGCATTGGTTGGATTCTTCAAATTCGTAGGCTGGAGAAATTCAAAGAGAGAAAGCTGGGATAGAAGATGATTGAGTTGCAAAGGCAAGTAGAGGAATTAGAGATGGAGTTGCAGAGAAGATTTTATTGTGGGAAAGAGGATTCTCTGGAGTGTTTTGTTGAACCTGAGGTTGATGAAGGCATAAAAAATGTTGCTGGTGTGAATGTTGTAGAGGAAAGAAGTCTTGGTGAAGGCTTGGAGGATCTTGTTGGATTAGAGGTGGATCTTGTTGAGAAATGTTCACCGAGATTACCTTGTGGATGTAAGGGTTTGAGTTACCTTGTTGATGTCGATGTGATTAGATGTAGAGATGAGATTATTGTTGATAAGCATGAGAGGGCTTGTGATAAGACTCTTAGTTGTGATTATGTGCATGGTGTTAGTGGAGAGTTGCAGACTGACTTATTTCAGTTAGAGGCTGATTTGATGCAAAAGTTACCTAGAGGGAGTGAGAAAGAAGATATGTGGTTCTTTGCTGGTGTTAATCAGATTGATTGTATGGAAGAAGATGTTGTCTCTTGTATTGTAGTACAAATGTGGAAATAAGGACTGTATTTCCTTGATAGGAATTGATACTTGAGCATAATGATGGATTTTCTAAAAGTGAAGATGAAGACAAAGTTGATAACAATGAAGATGGATGAATGGATGAAGGATAAGGGTGGTGGATTCAGTGATGTTTCTGATTTTCTGATTCCTGGTGGACTAATGATAATGATTTTCCTAATATGTGATGAGGATGAGTGGTTGAGGTTGACAAGTGGGTTTGTGGAAAAGAGTGTAGATCTGATGGATAGTTTTTTTCATGATTAGTTTAGCCTTGTCAGTGAGGTTTCTATCTGGTATGTTAGAGTGTAGAGGGTTTGGAGATCTAATCAATGGAGGCAGAGAGTTGGTATTTGCAGATTCATCTTGATATTGTTGAAGGTTGGGATGTCAAAGGTCAAGATGAAGTTTTGTGATTAACTCTTCTTCAGTGGATTCTTCTTACAACATCAAGTGAGAGGCTCACTTTTATTTAACCCCGGGTGTTTGATGTAGGAGAATCTTGGGATCTTGGCTATCTTGCATCAACCAAAAAGATTTTCCTTTGGTTTGTTTGTTATTTTATTCCTGTTGGACAATTTTGGTGTTTTTGGTGGTGGCCACTCCTGGTGGCTCATTACTCTATGCGATTAGATGGGTTTGTTCTAGATATCATGGTGAATATGTGTCTATTATTGCATCAGGCTTTGTTCTTTATTGGAGGATTTAAATTAGTTTTGGTCTGGTCCTTTTTTTGTTCTATCCCTGTTGGAGAGGTCGAGGGAGCTTTTGGATCTTGTTTGGCGGATCTTAGTGTGTGCGGTCATGTATCGTGATTGATGGGATTCATGTGGACCTATATTTATGATTGTACATCTTAATGTTATTATTTAATGATTGATGTTTCACATTTTGGGGCATGTCCTAAATATTGTTACATGTTTCCTTATGTTTCTTTGTTGGCCGACCTATTGGTGGTTGTGTGTAAAAGTAATATGTTGTATATGTTAAGGTATCTGGAAGAGACCTTGAAATAGAGATCTGGGAAGTGAGAGTAGCATCCTGAGGGATGATAGAGAAGAGAGGTATCAGATTTGAATTATGATTTGAGAGTGATTTTGTATTTGGTCGTAATCAGGAAGGCCTTACAGCCTGCCATATTTGAAGTCAATTGATGTAATTTCTTATTGATGATAATAAAAGATGTTAGGTTTGAATTTCTAGCTCATTATTTCTTTGTTATTTTTGTTGTGTTGACTCAGGCTGCAAGGTTAGACATCTCCTTTGGGGATTTCTCCTTCCTTGGCTGCATCATTTAGAGATGTTTACAATTATAAGTGTTTCTCACATATATAATGAATGAGTAGAATTACATAAATGCATAAATATATAACTTGCATCCACTGTTAAATGATGCAAGGTGGTGTTTTTAATATTAATAAATCCCAAAGCCTATGTGATGATAGTATGTATAATATTTCAACTTCTAACGATTATAGGTGGCTCAAATTAACAGTTTAGAAAAAGTAGAAATCTTAGGGATAATCTCTGCCTCAAAACCAACATCCTCGATGACCTCTTTGATGTTTTCTTTCTGCAAGTAAAAATATAAAAAAATATTGTAGTCATAATGTATATGTCCAACAATTGTATTTCACTGCACATAAAATTGTTAGCATATTAACAAGATATAAAGTGTTTATGCAATAATTTGTGAGATTCATTCAATAATCAAAGGAAGTACTACTCTTGCGGTCTCCTAAACTGGGAAGACAACCTAAGTTGTAAAAATACAAATTCGAGTATTAAAGTGGGTCGATATCCAATATGGAAAGATATAAACCTAATAGACCCAAATAATCACTCATTTTTTACTACAATTTTCAAACATTATATAATTCATCTAGGATTTTATAGACACGACATATTATAATACAAGTTGGATCTCAAATAATTTTTGTGAAAGGTCTTACTCATTCACGATATAGTCATCCCTGGCAAGAGCACTATTGGGAAAGACATTTCAGTAGGGGTGAGATCTGGTCTATGTCAAGTATCATATTAGGATGAAAGCACATGGATGTAATTTTTTTGCATCCTCATGCATTATGGAAAAGATTTCCACATTATCCTATTGTCTAAGAAACTATGATGCTATCTAGGTAGGTATTATGCCTCACAAGATCGTGTACACCATAAGTTCAACATCAAAACTAGGCACTCTGACTACAATTCATAGTCATTTATTAAGCATTATCTTTTTTCATGGGAAATTTCAAATCTTACCTTCATTTTACTCATTCTATCTTCTTTACAATACAATATGAAATAACTTTGTTTAGATTCATCACTCAGTTACATGAACCTGCTGAAGTCAATTGTTGGTTTGGTTTGAATGCTAATATTCAATTGGAGTGTTGAATGATTGCAAGTTTTCCTATGATTAGCAATTCAAACATCATCAAAGTTTTTATAGAGAGATGTAATTTTTTTTGACATAACATATTTTTTACCTTGAAATCAAGGGGTCTTAGGTAGAATAGCTCTGGTTATGGCGACCAATTTAGTAATGGCTAAGAGTGTAGCTTCCTTGACATCTTTAGTAACAAAGAGCCCATGCTCGCCAAAACCCACTTCAAAGGATCGAAACTCAATAGGGCCCAAGTACTCTTCTCACTTGGGTAGCCTCCCCATGAAGCCACTAGAGACCCTCTTTGATAAATCGTAGACACTGGTTTTGCACTGTGATTCAAACCTGCGACTCTTGTTCAGGCTTTCCTAGAAGAAAAAATAATACATAAATAAAAACTTCAAGCTTCCACAATTCATAGGTGTTGAAAAAAATAGACCAGAAATGAATGGCTAACATTTGAGAGTTTCAAAATAGGAAAAAATAAAACAATTCATACAAATGTTTTATTCAAATTATGAGAAGAAATGCAAATTGATAAGGGGATTTGCATTCCCCTAGTTTTTTAGGTTTGGTTGCTCAAATATCCTAGATATCAAATTTACATATTCCTTGACATTGTTCATATTGAATTTCTTGTTTGCATCATTTCTATTCATATCCCCTACTAAGTCAATTTTTTTGCTCCAGCTGTAGAATAAATCATCACTTTCTCCAGATTCAAGCTTCTACAATCCATAAATATTGCAAACAAACAAATTAGAAATGATCATCATTCAAGGCTTATAAGGAAACACATAAAATAATAAATATAAAATGAGCTCAAAATCAAAGAGCTTCAAAATAGATGATTACAAAACAATTTAGTTGATTTTTTAATTCAATTCAAGAGAAGAAACCCAAATCGATAAAGAGGATCATTCTCCTAGATTTTTCAGATCGGGTTACTTCAAATATCAATTTTTTCATATTAAATTTTTTGTCTACAATATCTATTTTAATATCCACTACTGGAACTCAATTTTTTCCCTAACTAAGTCTAAATCATTACATTTTCCATATTCAAGGCTTCTCTACTAGAGATAACCACTAGGCACTCCCACAAAAATGGATTCTAATTCACCTAAAAACTAAATTCTTTACCAAAACCAAAGCTATAGGGGAATGCCCAATATATGTTCGTCTAGTAGTTTTTCTTAGTAAAATGTTGAGAAGATAATCCAAAATGGTATAGAGAAGATCTGTTTAGAAAGACTCAAGCTTGAATTTAGGGCTTGGTGTAAAGACTATCATTATCACTCACCTAAAATTTTGTAGCATTCGAGTGATTTTGAGGCGCCATCCTAAAGCAGTGGGAGGCATGTGAATATTGGTCTATCTCCATGAGGATTTTTCCCTTGCAATAAAGGCTTTTGGGTCAACTCGGATCTATCTCCAATGCTCTATTAACATCTTGGAGTGTGTATTCCAGGTCTCGCTACCTGATTCAAGCCTCCACCCTATTGGAAAGAGATGGAAAGAGCCAAACACACCAACTTGTTCAACTCTACATCGTTGCAGACTTCTATTTAGGTCTCACTATGGTCAATGTATTGACAATATAGAGCTATGACTTCTTCCCATTCTTCTCTCAGAAGTAGCTTTTTGGCTTTGGATCGAATCTCCTTTCCATCTTTGTGAATCTGCATGGTTTGCACTTCACAAGAGCCCAAATTATTACAAAAGATCCTCTCTCACAAAATTAATTACTTAGAAATTTTCCATCAGAGACACTATAAAAGATGATTTACCTTAGGAATGATGAAATAATTCTCAGACACCTAGTTTATGGAAATGTTTCCCTGTCATCTCAACATGCACGTGAGGGGTGAACAACAAAAGACCTTGGGAAAAATGTCATAAATTCCCAAAATCACCCCCCCTAAAATGGTCAAACCACGAGGATAAATAGAAACATCCAATCAGAAAATAACAATTAAATAAAAGGAATTTAGCTTAGCTTAGTTTAATCACTTCTTGCATCAACCCCAAGATATTGATTAATATGTAAGTGCATTCAAAAACATAAGTTTTCTGCCTTAACGGTATGGACTAACAAAAATTTCAATTCATAGAGGTGAAAAGTCTGTCTTAGTACTTATTTCCCTTTATGTATAGTTTTTTTTTAATTGGTAATGGTTTTTTTAATTTATATCAAAGAAAATTACATCATAATACTTTGCAAACATAAAAACTATCCTACTACTGTATGTTTTTGAGCATTTACCCATCATTTCTTGCCATTTCAATTTCATAATTAGCTATAACCTTCATTCGGCTCTTACATCTATTACATTTATATTCATATTCCAAAAAGAAATGCCTTATCATTGTTAGCTTCCTCCTTCCAGCCACTCTGGTAATCTGCATTCTTGCTCTATCTGGAACCAAAATTTTCAAAATTCTCTATGGCTTCTTCAGAATCCACCATTCCTCTATAGTTTCTCCATAGATACAAAATTCAAAAAAATAACACTTCTTTACCTTCCCTGCTTACTCCATCTGCTTTACAGGCATGGCTCCTCTATGTTTATTGTGTTGCTTATGGGGCACCTTTTGAGCAAAAATTCCTTAATATCCTTTGCTCGGTCTTCCTGCATCTTCAACTCTACTTTTACCTTCTGCCATCCTTCTTCGGCTCTGTGGAACATCAATGTTTTGTCTACATTTTATCTCCAACACAAGAATGGAATGAGCCCATATCTCCTCCCATCCTCCTCTTCCTTAAAACACTCTGAGAGGTCTGACCCTATCCCTGGGATTGCCCACTCCAAAATGGAGTCAAGTTATCCCAAAACATCCTCCTCAAATAGGGCTCACGTTACCTGCCCCACTTCATCTGCACTCCTTTGAATTTATAAACCCCATGCTATAAAAACAAAGATGCAATCCAAGTTTGTTTGGCGCTTTATCTGCCTCTCTTGGAACTGTTCTCCAATCACCATGAGAACCGCCTCTATCATTGCCTCTATCTTTACCTTGAGTAGACCTTGAATTCTCTCTTAGCTTGCAGGACCTTTAAATTATTTCATTTGTTTCTTTGTGTCTATGCTAAAATTGGCCTCCATTTTACTTTCCAATAACTCTGCTTTCTTTGCAACTGCAACCCCAAATCACCAAATCCACTATTTCTTTTAAGTGGTTTCCTTCACCAATCTTTCTTTATACACTTTTGAGCCTTTTGCATGTCAATTACAATCATGTTGAATGCCATCTCATTTAATGAGGATAACATAAGCCATCGAAAGCCATTATAACACATTAATGTCCTGTCTCATCCACCCACCTCAGGCAGTCATCTAACTTTGTGACATCATTCTTTCCTCCGTCAGCCATCATTTCAACCGTCGGTTGATATGTGGGAAATTTCCTTTTATCAAACTCTCAAAATATTGCCTTCATTCCTTTCCCGTCACTTCATCATTAATCTTGAGATTTCAAAAATCATCCAAAACAATGTCATTGAATGTGTCAAATGTAAGAGCCCAATTTTCTATTATGCCCACTTCCTTATTTCCCTCCCTTAGTGTGTGAGTAATTTTGAAATTCCTGAATTGATTTAAAATACTAAGCACCTCCCTCAAAACACTTTTTAGTTGCCATGTATTTGAGTTTTTCAATTTGATTGCTTCAATAATCACCTTAGAATCTCCTTTAATATGCACTTGATGCAGACCAAGCATCCTCCCAAGTTTTACAATAGGAAAAGCAACTTGCACTTCAGCCATGTTATTGGTCCCAACTTGTAATTTCTTCGTCGTCATTGCTATAATGGTTCCATTCGAGTCATGGGATATAACACCTGCTCCAGAGAAGCCTGGGTTACCTTTTGAACATCCATCGAAGTTTATCTTTACCCACCCTAGTTCTGGAGGAATCCATACTATATTTTTTCTACATGTCTTATCCTTCAGCATGAGATTCCCATCACTATTATGTCTTATCTTAATGCTAGGCCATGAAATTTGCACTGTCCTATCCCATAAGGATAAAATTGAATTTGATTTTTTATAGCTTACCGTTGTGCTCATCACCTCATCTATATCCCCATCTATCCTTTGCAAAATCTGATCTGCTGATTCTGACACATTCTGAAAAATCTGTTTGTTTCTCTCTTTCCACAATTCCTATATCACCAGAGATGGACACATAGTCCATATTTTAGATAGAGTATATTTTTGAACTTGAGTTGGCCAACATTTGAAGAGTTCCAATAAATACTTTGGTAAGGGTCCCATAAAATTTAGTTTTTGTCTTACCATATCCCAACATCTCTACGCCATTTCACACTGCACTAGTAGGTGATCCACATCCTCACTAGCATTTTTGCACATCAAACATATGTTGGGTCTTACAAATCCATACAAATTCCTACGTTCTCCGGTTAGTATTTTTCTCTGAATGGCTAGCCAGGTGAAAGTTCGTGGTAGACAATCCTTGTCCCAACACAACTAATAAGGCCATTCTTCTATCTCCTCATCTCTAGCCAATAGATTCTAACTTAGCTTAGCAGAATAATGACCACTCTTGGCAACACACCATACGATATCATCTTTTTCATCACATAGGGTCATTTGTCTCTCTGTTAGAATGTTGTTCAATTATTCCATTTGAGCCTCCTCAAGCCCTATAGAGTCTGTGCTTTCCCAACACCATTGATCCCCCATTGGACCATTCCTAATCTCCATATAGTCTCTGACCTTTTCACCCCATGTATTCTTCATAATTAAGATCAGGTCATGTAATTTGTTATCTTCAGATAGCACCGACATTCCATATCAGGAGTCATCCCAAAATGCAGCCTCCCTTCCATCACCAATCTGCCAGGATAAATGATTGCATACCACAGGTCGGAAAACTAGAATGAAATTCCAAATAGTAGACCCCTTTGGAGGATCTTGAACCATGAAGATTCACTTATTCTCCATTGAATCCAAATATTATATTTTTTAGAGTTGCACCCATAGCTGGGAAGATTTGAATATATTTCCTAGACTAATTTTGCACCCAGAGCTTTATTGATCAAGTGCCATTTTCATAGACCAACACCACCTTTCTTCTTTGGTTTTCATATAGTGTCCCATGCCACTAAATGGATTTTGGATTCCTCCTATCCCCCATTCCAGAAAAACCATCTCATTCTCTGTTCAATATACCTTAAAACTTTTATTGGAATCTTTAAGCAACACATGGAGAAAGTTGGGATAGAAGATATAACTGATTGCAACATAAGGATGCGACCAACATATGTGAGCCATTTACCTTTCCAACTTTCCATCCTATTCACACAAGTATAAATTAAGTCTTTCTAGAGGTTTTCTTTAGATGCTCCCTTAAGCAGTGGAATCCCCAAATAATTACTTGGTAGAGCCCCCTCCTTCATGCCCATAATTCTACATATGTGTTGTTGCACAAGGGGGAGGTATTAAAGAAAAAAATTCTGATTTTTCCCAATTTATGAATTGGCCCGATAACACACTATAGGATTACAAGCATTCCTTTATTATTTTTGCTTCTCTTGTCAAGGCCTTCCCCATCAAATATGTATCATCTACAAACTGCCAGTGAGTAACTGGTTCCATTCCTCTAGCTACCACAATGCCTTTCCAAGAGCCCAAGGAGCCTCTTAATTTTATTGATCTCCCTAGAGCTTTAGCTAGGATAATAAAAAAGAAGGGAGATAAGGGATCCCCTTGATGAATGCCTATGGTAGTGTCAAAAAATCCCTAGGGGCTGCCATTGATCAAAATAGATAGCCATGGGGATGAAATACAACTTGACACCCATTCACACCAGTGATTATCAAAGCCAAACCTCTTCAATATTGCCATGAGGAAGCCCCCATTGAATTTATCATAAGCTTTCTTTATATCCAATTTGATCATCATTCCTACCTCCTTGCCAACTTTTAGAGAGTGGATTTCTTCATGCACTACAATTATTCCTTCATGAATGGATCTATCCGGTGCAAACCCACTCTGTTCCTCTGAGATGATTGTTGGCAACACCATTTTCAACCTATTAGAAATTACCTTTGCTATGACTTTGTAAACTATATTGCAAAGGTTTATGGGCCAAAAATCATCAAAGGAATCTTTCTTCCCCTTCTTCACGATCAAAGATAAGAAAGGGTTGTTAAAATATTTAAAAAGGGTTCCTTTTTGTCTAGAATCTTCCACCACTGCATGCAGATCTTTGCCTATAATATGCCATGCTTTTTGAAAAAAAATAGGGCAGGGAACCCATCCGGCCTTGGAGCCTTATCACTCCCTAAATTGAATAAAGAAACTTTCACCTCTTTCAAAGAAATAGCCTTCATTAACCTATCATTTTTTTCCTCCAATATTGTTGTTGGGATAACCTTTCAAAAATATGAATCCTCAGTCAGCTCCTCTGTATTTTGATTGAATATTGAAGAGAAAAAACTTATAGCTTCTGCATTTATCAATGCTGGATTTGTTAACCAATTACCTTGTTGGTCTTTGATGGAGAAAATTTTATTGAGCGATCTTCTTCCCTTGACTGAGTTGTGAAAAAACTTAGTGTTTATATCACCTTCTCTTAACCATAACTCCCTTGATTTTTGACACCAGTAGATCTCTTCCCTCTCCAGAACTTCATTATATTGTCTCTTCAAGGATTTTTCTTGCTTAAAGACCTTAGATTCCATTCCTCTATTAATGGATAATTCATTTAAATTTTCCAAGTCTGTTTCCAGTCTAAATTTTTCATCAAAAATGTTTTTAAAGACTTCATGGTTCCACACTTTAAGACATTCTTTTAAGAATTGTAGTTTCTTAAGAAAAAGAAAGGCCACATTACCCGATCACCTGGGTGCATTATTCCACCATTGTTCTATTAGGTCTATAAACCCCTGCTCATGTAGCCACATCTTTTCAAACCTGAAGGGAGCTCTTTCAGGAGTAGCATCATCAACAATCCTCAAAGAAATTAGAAAATGGTTTGAACCTGTGATTGATAAGATCTCTTCTTGACATATCCAGCTCATATCCATCCAATCTCCTCCCAAGATAAATCTATCCAATTTCTTGGCAATATTTGAGAACCCCATTCTTCTATTAGTCCATGTAAAGACTCCATTGTTGAACTCCACATCTTGAAGTTCATTTGTCATTACAAAATCTGCAAAATCTCTTTAACTTTGGCTGATCCATCCATTTCCCCCTAGTTTCTCCATCGGAGAGGTTATTGCATTATAATCCCCTCCCATAACATACATGTTATCCTTTAGTCTATTACTAATAATAGATAGGGAGTTCCAAAGTTATTTTTTTAGAGCTTGACTACATGGCCCATATATGTTGATTGCATAAAACTTCATCCTAAGCTAGAAGGAAGTAACTTCTACTAACTGCCACTGACTACCTTCCTCCAACAAAGTCACATTCATCACTAAATCCTTCCATAAAATTCCCATTCCACCTGAAGCCCCATCTTCCTTAGTGAAAAAGCATCCCCACTCACTAAACTTCCTCAAAAATTGTATTTTTCCCACCCTACTTAGCTTTGTTTCCTGCAAGAACACTAAATATGGTTGGGTTTGGTCAAGACATCTCTTGAACAAATGCCTCTTATTAGGGGCATTGCAACCCTTGACATTCCATAAAAGACAATTTATTGCTTTCGGGAAGAGGGATAACCTCTTTCCCAGCTCAGCAGTTTTGCCTGGTCTGCTGCATTACCAGCCATTGCAAGTTTTACATGTGCGGGTTTGCAAGCTCTAAACTGTTTGGCCTTTACATTCAATTTCTACACCTGTGAAGGAGTTTGCAGTATAGTTCTATCTTCTGTAATATCTACTTGATCCTACAACCCCATCTCCTTATTCCCTTTTCCTTCCTCTTGTGACTCATATTATGATTTTGAAGCCCATTCATTGTCCTCATTTTCTCTCATATCATTCATGGAAGAATCCAAATTTCAAATTAGAGAAATCTGAATATCTTTGCAAACATCATTATTATCATTTTCCTCTAGCCCTACATCAGTCCCATGAGTGATTATTCCATAGGAGCCATCCATCACAGAGTCAGGTTTACTGCTTCTATCCATATTCCTTTCATTACATTTTCTCAGAGTTAATTGAAGCTCCTCTATAATGTCAGGAACAACAGTGGATGTCTGCCCTTTCTCTAAAGCTTCTTGTGTTTCATCACTGTTATTTTGAGAAAATGGGGTTTCTTCAACCATTTGGGTAGAGTCAGGGCTAGGTAAACTCTCATTTTGTATGGTTGAATCAACACGAATAAATCCTATGCTAGTATCGTGTCCTTCCCTTCCTCTGTGCATTTCCTAAATTGGTCTCTCTATTTCCACCTTATTCATGATCATTTCCTCATCATAGTGGATAGACCAAGACAGTGTTTAGATTCTCTTCTCTTCTATATCCTTGATCCGATCCAAATTTATATTTATACCAAACCCCTTATTTTTCTTTTGGCCCATTTCCCCTAGTTAATCTCTCTCTGCACATTCAACTTCAATTTTTAGCCTCCATTCACCGTGAGATGATCCTAAAACCACATATTCGGGGATTTGATAACAGTCTTGTATTTTCACTAAGATCTTAGAGTAGGAGTAGAATTCATTGGCATCCACCTCATCCTCTAAACTTATAAAAGTTCTAATACTATTTCCTATAACTGTGAGAATAGCCTCATTCTTGTATTCCCATGGCAGGTTTTTAAGTTTCAACCATATTGCTACCTCTTTAACCTTTTCTGCCTCCGGGTTAAAGTTGGGTTTCCAATCACAAACATAAAAGCCTTTATTGTCCATCATATATGGGCCCCCATTAAGGACCCATTCCTTATCCATCTTTGTGGGGCTAAGGATCAATAAGAATTCATTGGCTAGGGTGTTGATCTCAAAATTACCCCTCCAGTGTTTTATCATCCATTGTTGTATTTTAGAAATGGACGACCATGGCCCCAACCATTTCATAAAGAAATATCTATCTTGTAAGCAATCTACAGATTCTTTCCAGTGTTCATTGACAATCAAAATAGAGGAAGCTCTTACAAATTTAGGGTTACCTACCTTTGTATTAAGCCTGTTATTGTCAGTCGTAGTATTCAGGAGATTGGAATCGAGCTTATTGTCCTTTGGGTGCCAAAAATTTTTCTCAATCTATTTGAAATTGAAGGTTTGAGGAGTTAACCTAACCTTTCCCATATGCCTCTGGGAAGCACCATTATTCTCCCATCTCCCACATCCCGATTATTTCTGTGCCCCCTAGGTTTGTTGTGATGCTGAAAAATATGGCTGGAGCCACTGAGGAGCTTTTTCTTTGTGTTAAAATACTGCATTTTGTAGCGATTAAAGGGCCATCTCCCCTTTTTTTGATCATCATTCCATGAGGGTCCCATCCTTCTTCTATTCCACTGTGTTTTCCTATGCTCCTCTGCTGAAGGACCCCATGACTGGTAAGACCGCCAAGGATGCAGTCGGACATTGTAGCCGTCGAGCTCAATTTTTGGAGAGAGACGTTAGTTCTCCTTGTTTCCCTTCATGTATAGTTATAGTTATAATTTCTTTCATTTAATATTACATTTAGTTTTATTCTATTATTTTTATCTATAACAATTTTTTATTTTGTACTTTTGGGTTTAAATATTATTTACAATTCAATTTAATTTAGGTTATTAATGTTGTTTTGGTTTTCTTTGTTTAATTTTAAATTTAATTGTAATCATTTGTCAAATTAATATCACAGAGTGTGATCTGAAACCTTGATGCAAAAAATTAGACACACCTAGTTTATGGAAATGTTGCCCTATAATATCAACATGCACGAGACGGGTGAAAAGCAAAAGACCTTGGAAAAAATGTCGTAAATTCCCAAAATTCCCCCCTAAAATGGTCGAACCGCTAGGAAAAATGGAAACATCTAATTAGAAAATAACAATTGAATAAAAGGTATTTAGCTTCACTTAGGTTAATCACTTATTGCATGAATCCCAAGATATTGATTAATATGCAAGTGCATTCAAAAATATAAGGCTCTTGCCTTAACGGTAGGGACTAATAAAAATTTCAATTTGTAGAGGTGAAAAGCGTGTCTTAGTACTTATTTCCCTTCATGTATAGTCATACTTTATTTCATTTAATTCTACATTTAGTTTTTTTTTTTTTTTTTTATAACAATTTTTTTTTTTTCTAATTTTGGGTTTGAATATTGTTTACAATTCAATTTAATTTAGGTTATTAATGCAGTTTTAGTTTTCTTTGTTTAATTTTAAATATAATTGTAATAATTTGTCAAATTAATATCACAGAGTGTGATCTGAAACCTTGATGCAAAAAACCAGACACACTCTAAACTAGAAGCAGTAGTAATAACAATGACGGATTGTGGAAAACTAATGTTCTGAACTTCATATAAATTAATTGTTATTTATTGACTCATATGTCAAGGAGTTCTAATTAATAGTTTAGATATGTATAAAAGTGAAATGGAGGGGAAACGGGTCTTTGGCTTAGAAATGCAAACTAGAGACTTATTTGTAAACCATTTCCAATTGTGATCATTTCATTAGAGGAAATAGCCAACAAGATCCAACTTCAATCCTAAAGGACAGCTGGATGTCTATAAGATTATTTCATCTTTTGTGTTTGATATGATTGGATATTGTTTGACAAGAAAATATAAGATCAAAGTAAAATGATGCAAAATCAACAATATTTGGCATAAACAAACATATATACAATAAAAAGCTAATGTGGAAGTATAGATAAAGAAATGAGATGCAAAAAAATAACCTATTGTTAAAATTTGGAGCTAAAAGTGTTAGTCAAGTGAGCTATGCACCCTAGATCTAAAGTTGATTCTATCCAATGAGATTTTGAATTCAATATTTAAGATGCTTTGTAGATATTTCTCTCTAGAATTTAGCCTAAACGTGCCAGTCAACTGAGATAATCAGCATATACTTGGGGTTTTCATATGCTCAAAGTTTGAAAATGTGTCTTAGTCTACTCTATGTGATTCAAGAGCAACATCAACAACATTTACACCAGCATTTGCGATATTATCAAAAACAACATCGACATTGACATTGTCAACCAAGTCGACTGTTTTAGTCTGGCTACACTGGGTAGCCATTAGATTATTCTTTGCATCAGAGATATCTATGTCAAATAATGCTTTGGGTGCAGGTTCTGATGTTGTAGATCGATCTGATGGACCTTCAAAGTATAAAATTATATTATTTCTACGTTTTAATGGCCTCTCACCGACATTTTTAGGAGTCTTCTTGCTCGACATCTCTCAGTAACAGAAGCTGTAAGAATGAATCCAATTCCTACAAAATACAGTAACAAATAAAAAGAGGGAAAATAAAACAGATAATAATAAATTATCTTGTAACAATGCATGACATGTAAACAATAAAAAAAAGTAATGGAAAAAATTAAGCCCTAATAGCTAAGTTGCAAGATAATTCTAAAATAAAAATGACATACAGTAACAACTCAAAATGGAAAACACTAACATGAATCTCATATCCTTTGTCACTTACCGTTAATTTTTCATAGTGACAGGGTCCGTCAACAACTTAGCATCTAAAGAATTCCTGAGAAACTTGTGCCAAGAGCCTCTGGAAGTGCAAACCAATCTAAACAAGATGAAAAATTTAAAATATCACCTTCCCATGTATTTATATCAAACAAAATTTGGTGAATTGTGCACCATTCTACAATTGGGAGATAGAAATTTGGCAAATTAGGACAGGATTGTGGCAATGCAGTTTAAATTTTGAAGGCTAATATGGAAACACCATTACCATTCAATAGTAGTAGGGGACAAATTGGGTTTTTCCTAAATAAAAATATAAATTAAAAAAAAAAGTGTCAATATTGGTGAATGTGTGTGTGTCCATCGGTGGTTTCTTTCATTCGCCCTCAAATTTTGGGCAAAATTACAACTATTAAATATTCAAACTGTGTATGAGCTGGTGATGATTAAATGCCTGAGTAGTATGGCCGTTAGAACCAAAAGATGGTGAATAACCACCTATGGGACAAATATTGCATGAAAAAGAGGCGGTCTGACCACTTTGTATAATGATAGGATTCACCAATTTCCTGACGCATCTAACCCCCACATTTCACCAATTGGCGAATATTCACCACTAAAAACACTGTTGGGAGCATCCCGGGCAAATCGAAAATTAGCATTAACCAAAATTATATTATCGTATATTTGTTCCAATTTTGGAAAACTTTGGTGTAGGCATGAATGTGTTAGAATAACTGAGAGGGGGGGTGATGCAGAGGGTCTAGAGTTCTAGTGTTTCTTTCCCCCAAAGTGCTTTTTACTTCTTCTAACCATCCAATGGTTACTTCTCTACATGTTCTTCCCTAATATGGATCTCCTAGACCCTCTCTACCAACTTTCCTCCTAGGTATAGTTGATTTTTTGAAGACACAAAGTTCATCCAATCTCAACTAGTCCAACTAGTTGATCATTCCTCTTGATTTTTCACTAGAACTTCCCCTAGAACCCCAAACCCTTGCTTAGGACCTTCCCCATACACCTCATAGACTCTTGCCTATGTTTTTGACCCATTAAAATTCCATTGGAAACATTTCCAACACTTTTGGATACTTCTACAATCCAATTGTTATCACAATGCACTAGTAGGCCTAATTAGGCCTATTCCTAGTAGGTCTTTTTTCACTGTTTTGAGCCAAATGCTCCAAATTATCCCAAACAACTGTTGGGATTGATGAATGTCAATCTACCCAAGATCACCTACATGCAAAGACTATTACACAGAATGAAATAGACAGAAGAGAGAAGGATCCAGAAAGCTATGGCGGCCGATAGGCCAGAGATTGAAAAAGCATGTTGCAAGAAATGATATTCTATTAACAACAATAAT
>MU226578.1:3097147-3138948 GCA_018584345.1 Thuja plicata | reverse complement strand
GATGATCCATCTCACCGAAATGCATAGGTGCCTAGCCACTGCATCCGCCTAGTACATAGGAACAAGAACTGAATACGTAGATCACTCAACCTAACCAAGGAAGCAATAGAACCAACAGGTGAACCCCCCCCAGAATGCTGAACTGGGAGAGGTGACAAGAACACTGAAATGCAGTGCCAGAAACAACTGCAGAAGAAGAACTAGGAACACCAAGTGCAACAGAGGTATAAACACAGGAAAAAGGGCGGTGTCATTGACACAGACTACATGGGCTAATGTTGTGGAAGGTACGCTCACTTGACAAAAGTAGATGCGCCTAAGGCATATGCATCAGAATCCCCCCATGGCACTTTATAACACAGTGCGGGTACAAAGACTGAACCAGGTGTGCAAGATCCCAAATAAGCAGAAGAGGGCACTTTATCTCAGTGCATTTACAGAATAAAAATACATCAGAAAGAGCATGCAAGCTCAGATGTCAGAAAGAAGAGTGCACTAAGAAACCAGAAGAAGAGATCCCCGGACCTGTAGAACCAAGCACACCACCAGAGGGCATAAAATTCATAACTCAGAGGAGTGAGAACTCAGAGCAGAATCAGGAAGAAATACCTCTACCACTGAAAAGTACACAGAATCAGCTTTCCGACGATATCTTGTTTGCCGAAAAAGGAGTCTGGATGAGCCAGATATGACTCCCGGAAGGCAAAAAAGAATATCAGACTTCAATAGTAAAAAAAGCTATCAAAACAGTGGAACCAAAACTTCTAACCCCCACCATAGGAAAGTTCTCGGAAAGAGCTTTCCGACGGTATATGGAAGTCAGAAAAAGACCCCCGTATGCTCCCTATAGAGAGAAAAACGCCCAGGTACCCCCAAAATGCTCAAAAGGGCTACAAATGGCCCCCAGGAGCTAAAAAAATTGAGCCCCCGGGCGCATGGCGCGCTCCAGGGGCTGGGCCGCAGCCCCTGGATCCACATATGACCGTGGGCTTAACAAAATAACCCCGCGGGGTTTAAAATTCCGCCGGGCGGAGCCCGAGCGGCGCGGGGGTTGCAGAACCAAGCGGTGTGGTGCGTGGGTGTATGCAGGGCGGCCGCACTGGGCGGGGCGGCGGGAAGCGCCGCGAGCGGGGTGGCGTGAACAGCAATAGAGCGGCGGGCGGCGTCGGGCCGTGGAGCGCGGGGCAGAAGCCGGCGGCGGGGGCCGCTGTGGGCGGCGGTGGCCGCGGTTGAGAGGTGGCGGAGTGCTGCAGAGGTGGCGCGGCGGGGCCCGTAGTGGCGCGCGGGCGGCCCGTTCCAAATAGCACTGTCAGTGTAATTAAAATAATAAAAAACCATATAAAACTATAGTTTTTTTGATTTTTTTTCGAAATTTCTCATCCGTACGGCCCTTGGGAGGGCAAGAAATTTTTTCCAGAGCTCCGGTAGCCAAAAGGGTCAAAATATTATATGATTTTGACTCTCCCGAGCCTTCTGGACGCAATGGTGGAGTCCTTTTCAGCTCAAAAGGCTCCGAAAAATAGAGACCCCCCCAAAACCAGAGACAAATGCCGGAAAAGAATCTGAGAGCTTCAAACCCTTGCTGCTTCAACCGAGAACGAACAGCCGGATGCAGGAGAGCTCTGATACCATGTTGGGATTGATGAATGTCAATCTACCCAAGATCACCTGCATGCAAAGACTATTACACAGAATGAAACAGACAGAAGAGAGAAGGATCCAGAAAGCTATGGCGGCCGATAGGCCAGAGATTGAAAAAGCATGTTGCAAGAAATGATATTCTATTAACAACAATAATGAAATTACAATCTCGGTCTCCTTATGAATTACAAAGCGGACAATCCTTATAAAGGATACCGAAACCCTAAAAGGGAAACTAACTCAGAAAAGGAAACTTTCCTAAGTCTAACTTAAGCACAAAAGAGTAATTACTAAAGATTACTCTAACAACAACCTCATAGAAGACTTTAGAAATCTGAAATATATCCACTAGCCCTTCAAGAATCCAAAACCATAATTTCTCAAGGTACCCACAACCCTAATTGCTACCAGGCCCTAGTTTTCAACCTTTCTTTTAGGCCTCTTGACCAGTCAGTGCAAATTGTCTTCAATTTTATCTTCAAACTTCATTTCACCATATAAAAAAATTTGATACTTCAAGGTGACACATTAGGGCTTCCAATAATTCCACTAAGTGTTCCATCCAAGATCATGGGTGCTCGATTATAATTTAATCTTTACCCTGTCCAGGCTCACCTACTCCTAGCAGTCAGCCATAGGGCTTCACTCCAAGATTAGGAATTCAATTGCAAGAAAAAAAAGGAAAAAAAAATCAATATTTACAGACCCTAACCCATCATCCCACATGGTTTCAACCATTTTCAACTGTGGATGCTTAGGTTAGAGCCATTTTTGCTCCTGCAACTCTGCAAATTGAACTTGCAGACACAGTGACCTAAATCCTAATGTAACTCCACACTACTTTAACTTGAAATAGAACTAATATATGAAAAATAAAGCTAATACAAAGAACTACAACCCATGGGGTCAGATCACCTAATCTAATCCATACACACCCATACAAAAAGTATAAAACACTGTAATTACAAGGATTCTCATAAATCCATTCGTACAAAATGATCACAAAAGTAATATGCAATCCAAAACTCCATTAACCTTCCAAAAATAATCAATCCATGCTCAAATACCTGAGCATGGGTAGTTACAACCGCTCAAACTTCCATTTTCAACTTTTTACAAAAGTTGCAAAAGTTGCTAGCAACTTTTGAGCATTTTTTGCTGTTTGACTATTTTAGTCAACTCGATGCATGTTTATCACTCCTATGACCCTAGTTAGGATACTTAGGGTCCTATAAAAGACTAAAACCTCAAGTTACTCAAAAATAGTAACTTTTACCATTCTAGGCCAAAATGACCACATTGTCACCTAGGAGCACTTTTGCTCTTACACACATGAATGAACAAGTTGGGATCCAAGACTGATGGATCTTATTACAACCCAAAAAAAAAACTCCTAACATAGCCCTAAACACACAAAAAACATCAAAAAGGGAGGTTCTCTGCACCATACTCCCCCTGGGACAAAGAACTCAAGTCCCTTGAGTTAGGAGGTCTTCAATAGTGACCTCATGCTTTAGAATGTCTACCTCAGTCATCCGAGTGGCCTCAGATTTAGGTAGTCCCTGCCACTTTACTAGATACTATTTTTAAGTACCCTTCCTGGTCTTCTTAATCACCTTGGAGTCTAGTATACTGTCCAACTACAGAGGGAGTGGGGTAGGCAAATCCTTGACCCAATCTTCTTCTTCCAACTCTGAAAGAGTTTGGTGACCAATGTTTGAGGATGGTACCTTATAGGGGTACAGGTCACATACATTAAAAATGTGTGAAATTCCCAAATCTAGAGGCAACTCCACTTCATATGCATTTTTTCCATACTTATGCAATATCCTCAATGGTCCTATCTTCTTCATGAGAAACTTAGTTGGCTTACCCTTAGGTAGTCTTTCCTTTTTGAGGTAAGAAAGTACTAGATCCCCCACCTTAAATTGTAGATCCCTCCTTGTCTTATCTGCCTTGGTTTTATATTTCTCCCCTTATTGTTGTAGAATCTTTTTGACTTGATCATGAAGCTCTTTCATCTGCTCTGTAAATGATTCCCCTTGAGAACTTCTCTTGTCTTGCAAATTTAGATCCATTAAATCCAAGATCCCTCTAGGATTAGCCCCATAAACTATCTCAAATAGGATTTTTCCAGTTCTCCTATTGATCTAGTCATTATAGGCATATTTTGCTTGCCATATAATATAATCCCATGACTATCCATGCTGCTTAGTCAAACATCTCAATATATTTCCTAAAGATCTATTGACTAACTCAGTTTGGCCATCTGATTGAGGGTGATAGGCTAAAGAGAAAGACAAATTATTCCCCAACATCTTCCAAAGATTCCTCCAAAAGTGACCCACAAACTTACTGTCCCTATCACTGGCTATGTTCAATAGAAATCCATGAATTCTCACAATGTCTCTAAAGAATAGGCCCATAATATGTGAAGCATCATTGGTTTTTTGCAAGGGTTGAAGTGTGCCATTTTGCTAAACCTTTCCACCACTACAAACACACTGTCATGTCCCTTTTATGTCTTTGGAAATCCCAAAACGAAGTCCATACTTAAGAAATCCCAAGGTCTATGAGGTATGGATAGGGGTTGATATAATCCAATGTTTCTACTTTGTCCTTTAGCCCTCTGACATATCTGACATTGCTCCACAAACTTTCTGACATCTAACTGTAACCTAGGCCAATAGTAATGCCTATTCACTTTCTCAAGTGTCTTATCCACTCCAAAGTGGCATCCCAAGCTTCCTTAGTGTTTCTCCTTGACTATGTTCTCCCTCATTGAGTACTGAGGTATGCACATTAGGTGTCCTTTGAACAATAGTCCCTCCTGCAACATATAATCAATGAAATCCACTTTGAATCCCTGTTGGAACTTCTCACATGTCTCATATGCACCTTTAAAATCTCTGTCCTCTTTGTAGAGATCTTTCAAGTCATCCATTCCCACACTTTGTAATTGTATCTCCTGTATAGCCAGTACTCTTCTACTTAGAGCATCAATAACCTTGTTGCTAACACCTTTCTTGTGTTTGATGAAAAATATGTATGCTTTCAAAGATTCTACCCATTTAAGGTGTCTTTGGTTCAATTTATCTTGCCCATTCAAGAAAGTAAGGGCATGGTTATCTGTGTAAACCAAAAATTCCCTTGGTAGGAGATAATGTCTCCACTTTTTGAGTGCTTGCACCATTGCATACAACTCTAAATCATAGGTGGAGTACTTGTGTTTGGCCTCATTCAACTTCTCTGAGAAGAATGCCATAGGGTGTCCCTCTTGACTTAACACTGTCCCAATGGCTAGCTTACTAGCATCACACTCCACCACAAATAACTGATTGAAGTTGGGGAACCTAAGAGTAGGTAGTTCTGCTATCCATTTCTTCAACATTTCAAAGCCTTGATCTGCTGCTGCTGTCCACTTGTACTGACATTTGATTCCTCCTTTTATAGTGTTGAGGATAGGGCACATACATGACTAAAATTCCTCACAGACTTCGTATATGAAAAATCCTAACATCCCCTATGGATCTAGGTGTAGGCCATTCCAAAATAGACTTGACCTTATCAAGATTCATGTTCATACATCCATTAGCAACCACAAAACCAAGATACACTAATTCAGTTTACAAGAACTCAAAGTTTTCCTGATTGATCATCAACTTCTCTTGGTGTAGCCTCCTCAATATCATTTCCAAATGCTTCATGTGCTCCTCCTTAGGCCTGTTAAAGATCAGAATGTCATCAAGATAAATTATTACAAACTTACCTATAAAATCTGCTAGCACTTCATTCATGAGCCTCATGAATGTGCTGGGTGCATTTGTTAGCCAAAGGGCATTACAAGCCACTCATAGAGCCCTTCATTTTTTCTTGAAGGCTGTCTTCCATTCATCACCAGGCCTAAATCTGATTTGATGATACCTTGACTTCAAATCCACCTTGGAAAAATAGCAAGAACCTCCCAAGTTGTCTAGCAAATCCTCAATCTAGGGCATGGGAAATCTATATCTGATTGTGATCTTGTTTATAGCCCTGGAGTTAGTACACATCCTCCATTTTCTATCCTTCTTAGGTGCAAGTACATTTGGCACAACACAAGGACTCAAACTCTTCCTTATTAGCCCTTTCTCCAACAAATCTTGATCTATTTTGCTATCTCTGCATTCTGACTCGGTGTCATCTTATATGCTTCCTTGTTAGGTAGATTAGCTCCAGGTATGAGGTCTATTTGGTGGCTCACATCCCTCATAGGTGGAAATGCACTAGGCAATCCATTATCCACTATCTCATGGTACTTTTCCAATAGTGCTTGTTCTTCTTGTGGCATACTGGCCTTCTCCTTAGTCTCCTCCTTTGGATTCACTATCACTGCACAAAAGACCCCTCTCCTTCTTCATAATATTTAGGAACTCCTTTCCACTCAAAAGCATCACACTAGTTCTGACATACTTCTCCTCATTAGGTTCTTGTAAGGGATCCATTTGAAACTTCTTTCCTTGCTTAGTAATCACATAGTTATTCTTTTCACCATCATGAATGGCCTTCACATCATATTTCCATGGACGCCCTAGAAGGAGATGACATGCATCCATGGGCAATATGTCACATAGGACCTTGTCCCTATACTCTCCTATTTCAAAATCCACCATAGTTTGTTCATCCACCACTATTTGTTGTCCCTTATTTAGCCATGACACTTTATAGGGGGTAGTGTGAGGTATCCTTCTAAGTTTCAGTTTATCCACCATCTCAATTGATACTATGTTCTTTGTGGATCCAGAGTCCAATATCACCTTGTAGATCTTCCCATGTGACCTACAAGTAGTCTTAAACAAGTTATTTCTTTGAGGTGGCTCTATAGTACTAGGAACTTTCAACAAAGTCCTTCTCAACATTAGATTTTCCCCATCCAATACTGGCCCTGCTTTGGAGATTGGGGAAGTGACACTTTGTGTGTCATCCTCTTGCACCAACTAATTTCTTCTTTCTCCCATAGATGATGTGGAAGTCTTGTCAGGACATCTTCCCACTGTATGGACCACTTGATTATAATTGTAACATCTACCAGTGAAGATAAAATTGGTCCTTCCTTGTGATTGGAATCTACCCCTTGGTGGTCCTCTTCTTCTGTATCCTCCTCTTTGGAATGACCCTCTATATTGGTTACTCCCACTATTGTCCATAGATTGAGTCTCTTCTGGTCTACTTGGGATTTGTTCTCTGCCAAAGTTACTCCTGCCTCTGAATCCTCTATTATTATTATCCCTACCTCTTTTTTGGATATCATTCCTCCTTCTAGCCTTTTCCTCTACTCTCAAGGCTAACTAAAAACACTTGTGCATACTGTCAGGAGCCATCATACTGATTTCATCTTGGATTCCTTGTCTCAACCCATTGAGGTACCTTGCTACCTTTTCTACCTCCTCTTCTTTTCTTCTTTCCCTTAGGCTCAATTTGTGGAACTCCTTAGTGTAGGCACTTACTGTCAACTCTTTTTGTCTCAAGCTCTGCAACTTCTGACACATTTGAATCTCATAATCAGTGGGCAAGAATTGTGCCCTCAACTTGATCTTCATTCTCTCCCAAGAATCTATCTTTTTCTTACTAGTGGCTACCCTTTCATCCCGCATCATGTTCCACCACACCAATGCAGATCCTTTGAGTCTAGCCTTTGCATAACTGACTCTCTTCTCCTCTGCTACTTCTTTGTAGTCAAACTGGTTGTCTATGGCCTCTAGCCAATCCAATAACTCTTCACCATTCAAGCTGCCACAATAGTAGGGTATTTGTTCCATACTATCTTTGTTGATGGACTTGAAGGCATCCAAGAACAACTTCTATTCTTTATCCATCTCCACTTCTTTTCCTTTTCCAGTTGTCTCTCTTGTCTGGCTTTCATCTTCTTCATCATTGTCATCTCCCCATTCGGTGTTTTTCCTCTTATCTTTTGTCTATGTCAAATTAGTATTTTCCAAGAGATTTTGGACCAAGTCCACTATGGAATCCTTGCTCATTTCCTTGGGTGGCATGCTGTCAACCTCGTGGGTCTCCTCCCCTTCAGACATACACTAAACTTAAAGAAATTTTGGCTCTGATACCACTCTGATGCAGAGGGTCTAGAGTTCTAGTGTTTCTTTCCCCCAAAGTGATTTTTACTTCTTCTAACCATCCAATGGTTACTCCTATATGTGTTCTTCCCCAATATGGATCTTGTAGACCCTCCCTACCAACTTTCCCCCTAGGTATAGTTTATTTTTCGAAGACACAAAGTTCATCCAATCTCAACTAGTCCAACTAGTTGATCACTCCTCTTGATTTTTCACTAGAACTTCCCTGAGAACCCCAAAACCTTTCTTAGGACCTTCCCCATACACCTCATAGAATCTTTCCTATGTTCTTGACCCATTAAAATTCCATTGGAAACATTTCCAACACTTCTGGATACTTCAACAATCCAATTGTTGTCACAATGCACTAGTAGGCCTATTCCTAGTAGGTCTTTTTTCACTCTTTTGAGACAAAAGATAAAAATTATCCTAAACAACCTCATAGAAGAATTTATAAATCTAAAATCTACCCACTAGCCCTTCAATAATCCCAAACCATAATTTCTCAAGGCACCCACAACCCTAATTGCTACCGGGCCCTAGTTTTTAGCCTTTCTTTTAGGCCTCTGGACCAGTTAATGCAAATTGTCTTCAATTTTCTCTTCAAACTTCATTTCACCATCTAAAACCATTTGATACTTCAAGGTGACACATTAGGGCTTCGAAAAATTCCACTAAGTCATCCATCCAAGATCATGGGTGCTCGATTACAATTCAATCTTTACCCTATCCAGGCTCACCTACTCCTAGCAGTCAGCCATAGGGCTTCACTCCAAGCTTAGGAATTTAATTGAAAGAAAAAAAGGAAAAAAAAATCAATATATACAGACCCTAACCCATCATCCCACATGGTTTCATCCATTTTCAACCGTGGATGCTTAGGTTAGAGCCAATTTTTCTCCTGCAACTCTGTAAATTGAACTTGTAGACACAGTGGCCTAAATCCTAATGTAACTCCACACTACTTTAACTTGAAATCAAAATACTATATGAAAAAGAAAGATAATACAAATAACTACACCCCCATGGGGTCAGATCACCTAATCTACTCCGTACACAGCCGTACAGAAAGCAAAAAAACACTATAATTACAAGGATTCTTAGAAATCCATCTATATAGAATGATCACAAAAGTACTATGCAATCCAAAACTCCATTAACCTTCCAAAAATCATCAATCCATGCTCAAATACCTGAGCATGGGTAGTTACAACCGCTCAAACTTCCATTTGCAACTTTTTACAAAAGTTGCAAAAGTTGCTCGAGCAACTTTTGAGCATTTTTTGCTCTTTAACTATTTTAGTCAACTCGATGCATGTTTTTCACTGCTATGACCCTAGTTAGGATAATTAGGGTCCTAGAAAATACTAAAACCTCAAGTTACTCAAAAATAGTAAATTTTTCCATTCTAGGCCAAAATGACCACATTGTCACTTAGGAGCACTTTTGCTCTTACAAACATGAATGAACAAGTTGGGATCCAAGACTGATGGGTATTATTACAACCCAAAACAAAAACTCCTAACACAACCCTAAACATACTAAACACATCAAAAAGGGAGGTGCTCTGTACCAGGGGGGTGAATCAATGGCCTTAAAAATAATTCCAATAATCCAACCAAAACCTATATCACAAATATAATATCCTCAGTTATCTTTCAGTCCTTCAAGATGTATGCCTTATGTAATTCTAAAAAATATATACTTCTCGGTAAGATATACTATTTATCTTTTTCTAGCCTTTACCGAGTAGCAACAATTAAACTTAGTGTTTACCGACCAATCCAATTTTAGTAATGTGTAAAGTAAACTATCAATGCAATGAAGGAAATACACATTTGACACATGGATTTTAACGTGGAACTCTTGTTAAGGGAAAAACCGCTTGGGACCGGTAATCCAAAATTTTCACTCTTCTAAAGTGAGCTCAGTGAAGAGCCAACCATGTTAAAGGTTACAAACACATTGTTAAGTGCGAGCTTGTTAGAGGATTCAAAACTAACAGTTTGTCTTTTGACCTAGCATTCACTATGCTGTCAACAAGAAAATTTTTTGATACTCTTGAGTATCTCAATACATTAAGGATGGTTAAAGCCCACTCGGTTAAGAGATTTTCTGAATCAATGGTTAAACTAAAACAGTAAATGATCTGTTCAATAATAAAACTTTAATTTGCAGATTTTCAAATCTATTGTTAGTCCAATAATACCTCTCTGATCAATGTTCTCTTCAATTCCTTACCTCCCCTTCTCTCTTCATTCTTCTCAGTGAATGCTTTGTCCTCTGTTGCTTGGTGTCTATAGAATTCTTTGGCTCTGTTCCTCAACCTGTATGATCAGATTTGCATGAAGAATTCTTTCTTCATCAGAATTATATTCAACATTCCTCCCTTCATAATGAATTCCTTGTCTCTTTACATAGACATGATTTCACCATTCAATATTCTTGTTTTCATCGTAGATCACTTCTTGATCTATAAAACTCGGCGTTCTGTCTTTAATCCGTAAACCTCTCCTTCAATTTTATTCCACAAATCTCTCCTTGTTAATTGTGAATAAAACTAGCTTTAAATCTCTTATTTTCTTTAGTTCAACTGGTCGATGACAATAAAACAATCAATTAGTTAACTCTAAATATAGCTCCTGCCAGATAAGTATTTTTTCATTCTTTATCTTCAATTCTGATCAGTGATCAAGTTCAGTTAGCTCGGTCATTGACTCCATTTGTCCTCTTTAACAACTTTAGTTATGCTCGATTACTGTGGTGTTCGGTATACACTGTGAACTACTGGGTGTTCTCTGTCTGTCGGTGTGCACTGTCTATCGGTGTTTACTGTGACTCAATGTATACTGAACTTTTATCTTTTACTGACCGCATAAGGTTTGTCCTTTCAACTCTTTTAAGTTTATGACAATATGTGCATGACCAATAAAAACATATCAAGTTGACATCAATGACAATACAATATATTAACTGATTTAATGTCTTGCATTCACTTTTGCATCTTGATGATCATCAACTTATCATCTTCAAACATTCAATCAGTTATAGTTCATCAATCTCTCTCTTTGGCATTGATGGCAACACAATATAAAATATTCCATATCATACCAAAATTATTGTTCTATAACCAATTCAAATATCTGACTCTCGGTAAGCTCTTCTAGCTTAGATTTGATTCTTGTTGTGTGCTCTCCCTTTCTTCATTCCCTTTAATGGATAGGTGTAGCAATTTTGTCTTCTGCTTCTGTCTCTCCCTTTGTTGTAGAATTGCTTCTCCTTTTTCTGGATAGATATGCCGTGTTAACTTTTCTCCAATTCTCTCCCTTAGATGGATGGTTGTTTCTTTGAATCAATCTTGGATATTTCTCTTTTCTCCCTTTGTATGATCATGATAGATATTTCATTGAATACTTCTCTCCCTTTGATAGCAATGCCAAACAAAAATTTATCATTGAATCTCCTTTCCATCAACAATAAAACTTTGTATTAGCCAACAATATCTTTGGTGTGCGGTACAGATAAGTACCTTCTTGTACTGATATGTCATTGCAGTCTAAATCTTAGCTTGCATCAACATGATTGATCTTCTGATAATGTGTAGGATGATGCAGCCTCTTAGTCATCTTAGTGACTAGTAGACAAGGGATGAACCCCTATTCTATTTCTCATGTACTCAAATGTATCTTTTGGCAATGGCTTTGTGAATATGTCTACTAATTGTTCTTTGGATTGTACATATTCCAGTATCACCTCTTTGATCTCTTGTACTTGTTCCCTCAAGTAATGATACTTAATATCTATGTGTTTTGTTTTAGCATGCATCACAAGGTTCTTTGAGATGTTTATATCACTTGTATTATCACAATAGATAATCACTGGGTTAAGAATTTCCATATTCATACCTTTCAGCAAATGCTTGATCCATGCAATGTTAGAGCAATTTGTAGCAGGAGCCACATATTCTGCTTTGGTAGTTGATTGTGATATGCATCCTTGCTTTCTACTTATCCATGTGACAAGTCTATCACCCATAAAGAATGCTCCTCTGGTTGTGGTCTTTCTATCATCTATGTTTCCAGCCCAATCAACATCGGTATAAACTTGTAGCTCAAATTTTCCTTCTTTATTATACCACAAACCATAGTCTTCAATATTCTTCAGATATCTCAGAATTCACTTGACAACAGTCATGTGTGATTCCTTAGGATTAGCAGAGAATCTTGCAACTATACCAACTGAATGTACTATATCAGGTCTTTTATGTACAACATACATTAGTTTGCCAATGATAGACCTGTATAAGGTCTGATTTACCTTTGTTGTCTTGTCTCCCTTTGTCAATTTGCATCCAATTTCCATAGATGATCCAACTGGTTTGGATTCCTCCATCTTGAATATCTTCAAAACTTCTTTGATGTATTTGGATTGTGTGATGTAGATGCCTTCATCCTGTTGTAGAATATGTAGACCAAGAAAAAATTTGATCTCTCCAAACATTGATATCTCAAATTATTTCTCATTTCATCAGAAAATGATTTGCATAGCATATCATTACCTCCAAATATGATATCATCAACAAATATCTTAGCAATCAAAACTTTATCATCAGTATCTCCTTTCAAATATAGATTATTGTTGTCACTTGTTCTTACAAATCCAATACTAATGAGATAAGAGTGAAGTCTTTCATACCATACTCTCAGTGATTGTTTCAATCCATACAAGGATTTGTGTAGTCTACAAACCATATTCTTCTTGTTAGGATCAACAAACCCTTCAGGTTGTTCAATGTATACCTCCTCTTCTAGTATTCCATACATAAGTGTAGATTTAACATCCATTTGGTATACTTTGATTCCTTTAAAAGCAACATAAGCAAGTATAATTCTTACTCCTTCTAGTCTAGAAACAGGTGCAAAAGTTTCTCCATAGTCAATACCTTCTTCTTGTGCATACCCTTTACATACTAGTCTTGCTTTGTTTCTTGTGACTTCTCCATTCTCATTCAGTTTGTTTCTGAAAATCCATTTGGTGCCAATGAAATTTTTGTCACTCGGTCTAGGTACTAATGTCCATGTTTTGTTCTTCTTAATCTATTCAATCTCTTCATTCATTTCACAAACCCATTCTTGATTCTCAAGTCCAGTATTAATAGATTTAGGCTCAAAATCACAAATAAAACATATAGTGTTAAGCGACTTACTTCTTGTTCTCATTCTGGCTCTTTTGTCTCCAATGATCTGGTCCTATGGATGGCGTCTTCTAACATATTTAGCTAGTACAGGTTCAGATCTCTGTTCCTCAATCTGATAATCATTGTGATCATTATTGTGATCTTCATTATCACTCGGTTCACCATTGTGTTCATTTTCCTGATTCTCGGAGTGTGCAGCCTGTTGCTCAGTTGCATTATTCTATCACTCAGTAGTGTTACATTGTTGCTCAGGAAAAGTGTCAGGTTCTTCAATGTAGAAAAATTTGTTTTAATCTTCTGGTTACTTTATGCTTTCTTCATCATTTTTCTCAGCAAATTCATCCACTTTAACATTTGCACTTTCAATGATTTTGTTAGAAGATTTGTTCAGACATTTATAAGCTTTGCTTTTGGTAGAATATCCTAGAAATATTCCTTCATCACTTTTGGAGTCAAGCTTTCCATTTCTATCATCTTTCAATATATAACATTGACTTCCAAAAATTCTAAAGTAACTCACATTTGGTGTGTATCCATACCATAGCTCATAAGGTGTCTTATTGGTGTCTTTCTTCAATTGAACTCGGTTTAGTGTATAGACAACAATACTTACAACTTCTCTCTAGAATGTTTGTGTGATGCCTTTTTCAATCATTAGTGTTCTGGCACAATAAAAAATTGATCTATTTCTTCTTTCAGCAATCCCATTTTTCTATGGTGTTCTTAGTGCAGAAACTTGTCTTGTAATCCCATGCTATGTTGGAAATAATGGAATGATGTGTACTAAGAGGGGAGGGGTGAATCAGTACCCTCAAATTTTTTTGTCAATTAACCTTTATCCTTTAGTAATCAATTCCTTGTATTACCGACCATATGTGTTATTCTTATCTTATGCATGTTATATCAATTCATAAACTTAATTTGCGTGTAAACATTCTAGAAACATTCATGAAATGTAATGACACATGACACAAGATTTGGTAACATAGAAAAACCCTGTTAGAAGGTAAAAACTACGGTGGGGATGAAACCCACAAAACTCCACTATCTGCAGAATGGAAGGGGTCGGTTAAGGCTTACAAGTTTGATCACTTCTGATGATCTTACCCTGTTAGGAGTAACATGTTTAGACTGGTTAAGGTCTACTATGTTAAGAGCTTTAGAAACACTATTTAGTGTGCACCCGGTTAAGAGGTTTACAAAAGGATTGTTAAATCCACCTTCTCAAAGGATTTCTTCTATTTTCTACACTTGTTAGAATGTAGTCAAAAAAACTTATTGACCTGAGTATATACAATATAGAATTGCTGAGTACAGATCCATTAAAGTTCACATGTATATTGATCACCTATAGTGATTGATCAATACCTTTGTTTTTCTCGGTAGCCTTGGATCTTGTTCTTGGTAACTGATTTCATCTTTTACTGTTCCTCTGCATAAAAATCTATCTCTGATCCATAGAAGTGTCTGTGGCTACAATCACCATCACATCATCTTGTTCTGATTGATTACACATCTATTTATACATTGAATTTGACCTAAATGAGTTTCACGATTGCCAATGTTAACTCTATAATCACATGTTTACAACTTGACATTGATCTCTTAGTTTGAATGTTTTCAATCAGTTAGACTGATTAAAACAATTAAAACTACTTTACTTGTCCCTCAAGAAATGGATTTAAAGCTAACCTTTAATCTAAATATAAAACTTAAGTGTTTTATCGGACGTGTAAGTCAGATCCACATTTCTCAGAATTATAACTATCTCTTGGTAGACTGGTGCTCAGGTTGCTCTTTAGTCTGCCTGTTGGGTTGCTCTGTAGACTGTCTGTCAGGTTCCTCTGTTGTATGTTCTGTTGGTTTATATTTTCGACTGCTCTGTTGGGTTACTATGTGGGTTGTGTCATTGGTTTGCATTGTAACTTGTGTTGTCGGGTTCCCTTGTGAAGTTGTCTGTCGGGTTCCTCTGTTGATTTCCTCTGTCGGGTTACTTTGTCTAAATGCTATGTTGGGTTGCACTAAAACATAACTTTCGGTGATCAAGTACCGATAGTTCAAAATCTATTTCCCTTGCATACTAATGGAAAAATATGTCATCAATCTCCCCCTTTGACATTAGTATCAAAAACTGATATGTGCAAAACTAAAATGTTTAGTATATACACCATGTGTTCACCTTGTCAGTATGAATCCCCCTATGTGCATGCCAATATAGTATATGTACATGTATCTACACTTTCCTTTATACTATTTCCCCTTTTCATTATTTCCCCCTTATACCTTATCTACTCTCTTTGTCATATATTATTTCCCCCTTTTTTGATAATAAGGACAAAGGTGTAATACTTACAACTTGTCAAAAATGGAGGAATGGGAGTTTCACATGTCTTCCATCATTTTCTCCCATTGTTCTTTTAGGTGGTCAAGGGTCATGATCTCCAATGTGATCCTTGCATGCATATCATATATGCTTTCTGTCACAAACATTTTTCGGTGTGGCAATCAATGTTCTTGCCGATGTCATATGCTGTTGCAGTAATGTGACATTAGGTAGAAGTAGAGCTTGAAGCTCGGTTACCTCATCTCTGAACTTTGATTCTACCTCTAAAATATCAAGTCTCAACCTTTTAGCTTCCATAATCTTGTCATAATGCAACTTGATTACATTGTTAGTGGTTGTAAGACCTTGTGCACTAGCATTTAGATCTGCATCTAATTGAGCAATCTTCTCACTATTATCCTTAGTGAATTGCTCTATTGTGCATAACTTCTAAATTAAGGTTATAGCTTCTGAAATGATTGGTTCCAATTCATTGACTAGTTCAGAGAGCTTTACCTTGTTCTCGGCCACTTCTTGGATGATTTTCTCTGTTAATTTGTATTGATACTTTTTCTCTGCATGTTCTTTGATTTCCTTCTCTGCATCCACATTCTGTGATGTGATGGCTTTGGTAAGAATGACTAATTGATCAATGATAGAAGCATTTTGATCAATGTTTGTATCAGGTACAATCTGCATAAGTATCTCCTTTGTTGTCTCCAGTACCTGTGTATCCTTTGTTTCCTTTTTAAGCTTATCTTGGAATATAGCTTTTCTTTTCCAAAGTTCTGCATACTTTGTAAGTGACTCTGGATCCAATGTCCTCAGATCATAGTCTGGTATTTCAATGATTTCATCTAGGGTGATTGGATTCTTATTCTTCTTCTTCTTTGAAAGTGTAGTGGAGGCACCTGTATGCAGTACCATAGCAAGTTCTTTTTCTTGGTCTGATGTACTTGATGAAGGTTTTGGAGGTGTTTTTCCTTTTATCTACTGCTCAGTGTCTACCTATCAGTTTGGTGTGGACATCTCCACATCAACCTTTTCTTTATCTGCAACTTCTCCTTTAGTATCCTTAGGAGTGGCATCACCTTGCTTCTCTTCTTCACTTTTATCTTTCTGTTCTCCTTCTGTTTCTTTTTGTTCTCCATCTATTACATTTTGTTCATCAGTTGTGTTTTTCAGTTCCTCTTCACCCTTATCCTCAGGTATGCCTGCATCCTGATTGGGTGAATTCTCCTTTTTGTGAGATGATATTGATAGCCTGTATCAATAATGGCATTTGTCCTGGTATATTCACTTGTGCAACATCCGTTGTTGTGTCCTATTCTTTGGGCTGCTCGGAGGTAACAGTGATATCCTCATCTACATTTGCTTCTTCAGAGAGATCTTTAGTGATATCTATTATTGTCACATCTTGGTTTGTGACATCTCTTGTGTCCTATAATGACTGCAAAATCTGAGGAATGTTATCCATTGCTTTACTAGCCTCGGTGTTCAATTAAACTTGATTGTCATCCTCAGTGTCATTTATAAGTATGTGCTCAAGGAAGGTGTAGCCTCTTTTTCTTCATTGTGAGCCTTGTCGGTGAGTGCTAATACTCTCTTGGGGATTTTTTCCTCTTTAGGTACATTGATTATTTTCCTCCAAGCATCCTCACTTTCTCTATCAAGCTCAATTAAGTTTCCCTGTAGTACTTTGTAGGCTCTCAATTTTGCTGAGAACTTATTTGACTGTAACTTCATCATTTCTTCAATTTATTCCATTTTGGACTTGGTGGCATAACATAAACTAGGGATCTTTCCCTTATCTAATTTTTAGAATTCAATGCGAATGTCCACCTTTTCGATAATCTTCTAGAAGTTCTTGTGGCATCTTATTTTCAAACTGTATAGGAACATATTTGAATTTACACATTATTGTGATGATGGCTTCTTCTATCTTGTTTTGATCCTTAGGATTCAGAGTTAGCCATTTTCTAATCTTAGGCTCAGTTATTGAACCTGACCCAATGATTGATGCAGTTACCTCATCAATTGTGGTAGGAAGTTTATTCTTTATAGGTTGTTCATCTTGTTTAGTGTCCTCTATATCTTCCTTTGTTCAGATTAGTCTTTTTCTCCTCTTTGGTTCTAAAGTTTGTCCGGTTTGAGGCTTCCTCTTGTAAGTCCTCACTTGTCCTTTCTTGACCGGTGATGAAGTTGCATATTTTGTTGTCTGACTCCTTGTTCGAGATGCATCAGTAGTTATTGGCTTCTTTGGGGGTCGTGCATCATACTCTATTGACTCAGAGTCACTCTCTTGTTCTCCTTCATCGATGGGTGTCTGTCCCTTTGTGTCTTGTTGTTTTATATCTTCTTCATTGATTGACAACTTCTTTTCAAGTGTCTTGACCATTTTGGTCTTCTTTCTGTCAATCTTCTTTACTACTAGGCCAGTCTTTAATCTTTCCTTAGCCTCTTCATAGGTTCCAAACCTTGGTTGTGACTTGTCTAGTGGTTCATTTAAAAATGCTTCAATAGAATTGGTGGCTTGATCTATGTTGATATCATAGTCAAGTGGTGATAACCATGCTGCCCTCGGTACAACTAGTTTGATCAAGGTGGTATCGGTATCCACCATAAAATAAATACCAGTCTTATATTTTTCTACCAGTTGTTTTGGTATCCTCATCCTTTTCTCTATCCTATCCTTGAATCCAATGAAATATTCATCCATGACAGATGTAAAGTTGTCACCTAGTGACTTAATAAATTCACCGATTTGAATTGTCACTGGTCGGGTAGTATCCTAGTTGACATTACCGATAGATGGGAAAAAGTATTGAAAGTAGAAAAACATGCACATTAGGAGTGATCCAAACTTACATGAATTGGAATTTGCAGACCTGATTGTCCTCATGTTCTCATCTAACTACTTCAGTAGAAGCTCGATAGATCCAACTATAATCCCTTCTTCAAAATATTGTGGGCAGTGTCAACTACTCCACATGCAATGTTGTTCATCCTACTGGCTTGGAATATCTTGTATCCCAGCACACTTGCACCAAATTTTAGTTTGGGATCTTTGATTGAATTTACCTTCAATCCTCTGCCATCCCATTCTGCACCTATCATTTTCTCAATATCGGGGCGAGGAGGGTGTTTAAGTGCCTTGGCCTTGTCGGTTATAGGATAACCGGTCATAGCATATATCACATCCCTAGTGATTTGTTTTGGCTTGTCCAACCACATCTTTTGGTCATGCACTCTACTCAGCACTATCCGGATCCACTCGATTTTAAACTCCCTTGGGAACATTAGGGCATTTGTCAACCCTTTCACCTTGATGTGTTTATGTTCATCCTTGATGGTTTCATCTGTGAAAAGCTTCTTGTAAGCTTTCTCAACCTCAAGATCTCCTATCTCAGCAATCTTGCAATTTATGTATGCTTGAACATCCTCAATGAGAAAAACCCTAGGTGGTATTCTTGATAATTCTCCAACATCATCGGGCTGTGAGGCAACCTCGGGGGGGCAGAATTTGTAATTAGGTTCTTCACAAGTGGAGTTCTTGATCAAGTTAACCTTTTTCTCCTTGGCGTTCTTGATCTTGGTTACACAGGATGTGTTGCCATGATTTTGTGAATTTAGGGCTTTTCCTATAAAACAAACTGTGAGCTCGGTGATTCTAGTTTCTGCTGTAGCTGTTGAAGATCAGAATATATTGTAGTAGCTATGAAGGTGCTTGTTAATCTCTCTGCAATATTTTTTCCTTTGGTTGCTCTGCTTCACTCTTCTCTTTTCTCTCAAATGTTGGTGAATGAAATGAGGTCTCCATCATCATTTTATAGGTGATTCCCTAAGTGGCATAATAAATGCTCTACCCACTTCTTGGTGTTCGAAGACAGAGTCACTTGGGTATCACACAAACTTTCAGCTCGAGGTAAGTGACAACTCACTTGACCTTTCATAGGTTTACCAACGGTGCTCGGTAAATGGCAAAGACTTCAATGTCTTTTACATGATTACCGATGAGTCTCGATTTACATTAACAACTTAGCTTTTGTATGTACACCGATGATTCTCAGTAAGCATTGACCGACGGGATTGGATTCACAGAATCATAACAAGTAATACCATAATGCATCTTTATTCATGCTAGTTTGGCATTTTATCATTGTATAATGGAACTGATGTAAAATATAACTTGGAATAGTGTAGTTCCATACTTATTCTGCTTAGGTGGGGGTGGTGATATCACCAGATCCATTGGATAAGGTGTCACCAATTGTATTTCTTGGTCTAGTATTATCAATATTTGTAGCTTTCCTCCACATTTTGTTTCTCATCTTCTTGATGTCTTCAATGGTGTTGCCATTGGGAAAAGTGCTTGTCTTTGTCACTCAGTCTCTGCAGTCCTTTCTTAGATGCCCGACCCTATGACAGTGTAAGCATGCCATTCTAGGGTTAGTCAAGCTTCTAGACCTTCTCATCCATTTTATCATGCAGTTTGCTACTATGTGTCCATATCTACCACATGCTGTGCAGTTTGTCCATGTGTTGTAATCCCAAACATACAAGTTACCGACTCTTTTCGGTAGATAAGCATTTTATTTTTCTTTAGGTTTCCATGCTTGCCTTTTCTTCTTCCTGCATTCAAGAGATGTGTGCCCATGCATTTTGCAAGTAGGACAATATTTTTCCATGTAGTTTTCCTTCTTTGGTTGTTTCACCTTAGATTTGCATTTATATGCTTTATGTCCTTTCTTGTTACAGTTATAACAATTTCCAATGAATGTAGAAGTAGAGTTAGGAATACCTTTAATTTTGCTCCTGCAAATATTTGATGTGTGGCATGGTTTTCCACAGTGATTGCATGACTGCCTCCTTGGTCTTGGATTTGTGTAGACATCTTTTGGATTAGATTGGTATGGTGATTCCATGCATGGTATACCCTAGTCCGGTATTGTTGTTGACTCTTCTTTGTCCATCCATAAAATCATCCATTCTTTTTGTGCTTTCTTCAGCTCTCTTGATCATATCATTGTGCTATTGTTTAATCCTTAATTCATTCTTTAGTTTTTCATTTTCTTCTCTTAGCTCACCAATAGCTTCTATTTTTTCAATGAGCTCTATGTTCATTCAATTTGCCTCCTGACTCATAATAATAATCTGATTGGTGATCTCATGATGATGTTCAATAAGTTTTTGTATTTCTGACTCTCTCTCTTGTAGATTTTCAGTTATCTTCCTCCTGTCATCAATAACTAGTATTCTTTCTTTCTTGGCTTGTCTAGCATTATTCATAACATCAATCATCCTTACCATTTGTGTCTCTTGACCGATTTGCAGTATCTTTAAGTTTGATCTGTCAGATGTTGATTGATTTCATTCAAACTTGTGATGCTTCCTTCAGATGTGTCTGATGTATTGCTAGATGTAGATCCTGATGATTCAAACAAATCAGGTATCTCTTCTTCATGATAGTCCATTTCATTGCATTGAGATGCCATTACCTTTCTTTCATCTAGTAGCTCTCTCATCTTGACTCTAGCTTCTTTATATTATTCATAGAAGATCTTTATCTCCAACTTCTAATTCTCAATACTCTTGTCTAGCTTATACCTTTCCATTGTATGATATTTTCTCTCAAGTCTTATAAAATTTTCCAAATAAGAGATCTAGCTCTAATACCAATTGTTGGAAATAATGGAATGGTGTGTACTGAGAGGGGAGGGGTGAATCAGTACCCTTAAAACTTTTTGTCAATTAACCTTTATCCTTTAGTAATCAATTCCTTGCATTATCGACCATATGTGCTATTCTTATCTTATACATGTTATATCAATTCATAAACTTAATTTTCATGTAAACATTCATGAAATGTAATGACACATGACACAAGATTTGGTAACGCAAAAAACCCCTGTTAGAAGGTAAAAACTGTGGTGGGGATGAAACCCACAAAACTTCATTATCTACAGAATGGAAGGGCCCGGTTAAGGCTTACAAGTTTGATCACTTCTGATGATCTTACCCTGTTAGGAGTAACATGTTTAGACTAGTTAAGGTCTACTCTATTAAGAGCTTTAGCAACACTATTTAGTGTGCACTCAGTTAAGAGGTTTACAAAAGGATTGTTAAATCCACCTTCTCAAAGGATTTCTTCTATTTGCTACACTGGTTCGAATGTAGTAAAAAATACTTATTGACCTGAGTATATGCAATCTAGAATTTTTGAGTACAGATCCATTAAAGTTCACATGTATATTTATCACCTATAGTTATTGATCAATACCTTTGTTCTGCTCGGTAGCCTTGGATCTTGTTCTTGGTAATTGATTTCATCTTTTGATGTTCCTCTGCATAAAAATCTGTCTCTGATCCATAGAAGTGTCTGCGGCTACAATCATCATCACATCATCTTGTTCTGATTGATTACACATCTATTTATACATTGAATTTGACCTAAATAAGTTTCACACTTTTCAATGTTAACTCTATGATCATAGGTTTACAACTTGACCTTGACCTCCTAGTTTGCATGTTTTCAATCACTCAGACAGATTAAAACAATTAAAATTACTTTACTTGTCCCTCAAGAAATGGATTTAAAGTTAAGCTTTAATCTAAATATAAAACTTAAGTGTTTTATCTGATGTGTAAGTCAGATCCACATTTCTTGGAATTATAATTGTCTCTCGGTAGACCAGTGCTCGGGTTGCTCTTTAGTCTTCCTGTCGGGTTGCTCTGTAGATTGTCTGTCAGGTTCCTTTGTTGTCTATTCTATCAGTTTATATTGTCGAATGCTCTGTCAGTTACTCTATAGGTTGTGTCATTGGTTTGCATTGTAACATGTGTTTTCGGGTTCCCTTGTGAAGTTGTCTATCAAGTTCCTTTGTTGAGTTCCTCTGTCAGGTTGCTCTGTCTAACTACTGTATCGGGTTGCACTAAAACTTGTCTTTCGGTGATCAAGTACCGACGATTCAAAATTTGTTTCCTTTGCATACTGATGGCAAAAATGTCATCAATGCTCATTACAAAAGTTAGTGAATTCATCAGAAAGAAATTCTCCTCCTTTATTTGATCTTAAACATTTCAGTTCTTTTCCACTTTATTTTTCAACTTTATCTTTATACCATTTGAACATCTTAAATTATTCAGATTTCTCTTTTAAGAATATGACAATGATCATCCTAGAATAGTCATCAAAAAATAGAATGAAGTATCTATCATCATAATATCTCTTTTTTCTCATTGGTCTACATAAGTCAGTATGGACTAACTCTAGAATAACATTAGATATGTATGTTTTTCTCTTGAAACTAGACTTTGTCATTTTTCCTTTTTGACAATTTTTGCACATGACATGGTCAGGCTTTGACATACTCGGTAGGCCTCTTACTTTTATTTTCTTACTTATCCTAACCATGTTGTCAAAATTCACATGACATAACCTTTTATGCCACAACCAAACGTCTTCATTTCTAGCCAATGAAAAAGTGGTCTCAATATTATCAAGATAGAATAGGTTACCTTTTGTTTGTTCACCAGTACCGATCAACCTTCCTGTTTCATTATAGATCTTTGCCTTTTTGTTCTCAAATGCAACTCTGTGTCTCGTGTTATTCACTTGTGAAACACTCAATAGATTATAGTTAAGTCCTTTCACCCAATATGCATTTTCACATATGATTAGCTTATTCAACATGATGGTTCCTTTTCCTTCAACTGGGCAAGGTGAGTCATTACCCATCCTAACTGATCCACCATTATAATATTCAAAAGTTTCAAACTTTTCCTTATCTCCAGTCATGTGATGAATACAACCACTACCAATAATCCAGACATCATTTTGCTAACTTTATATATGAGTGCAGTTTCAACATACCTTTCTTCTCCGTCTGAATCATCCTTCACAGCAACAAATACTACCTCAACATCTTCATCAGAATCGGTGTCAGTATTTTCAGCTTTGTTCTCAACTAGGCAACAAGCCTTATTGCCTTTGTCCTTGTAGTCTCGATTATCTCTTCTGTCAAACTTATTTTCATAAGATCTGTCATTGTTTCTTTCATCCTTTCTCTTGTTAGGGCATCTAGCAACAAAATGTCCAAGTTCTTTGCAATTAAAATAGACCAATGGTAATTTACCTTTGTATCTTCCTTTACCTCTTTGCAATCTTCTAGCCATTAGTGCTTCAATTTCACCAAGTTCTTGTTCATCACTATCACTTTCACTATCATTTCTCATAGTTTGTTTGTTACTAGATTTGCTTATTTTTAGAGAAGATTTGAATGCAGACTCAATAGTTGGTAAGACATTGTTGTCATAGTTGTTCATCTCAAATGAAATAAGTCTACCAATCAAACTATCAAGAGTAACATTGTTATTTGCTACTGCTCTCATTTCTTGAATTGTAGATACTCTAATAGCATAAAAAGGCAGCAAGGTTATCAGAATTTTACTTACAACTGTTTCTTCCTAAAGTACTCCTCCTATAACATTGACAACTTCTTTTATTCTGCTATTGTACTGAGTGATGTTCTCTCCTTCTTTCATTCTTAGGTCATCAAAATTTCCTCTTATGCTTTCAGCTTTATCTCTCAGCACATTGGTGTCTCCTCCATGTACTAGCTTGAGTTTGTACCACATTTTCTTTGCAGTGGTGCTTGATTTGACATCTTCAAATTCAACATCAGATAGTGAAGAAGCAAGTTATATCATCATAGAATTGTGTTCATGTTTCTCTCTCAATTGATCAACATTCAGAGGTCCAGTAGGTGCAACGTATTTGGCATCCAAGTATTGTGTGACATAATTTCCAATACCTGATAGATGGAGTCTTATCCTGCTTTGCCATGATGCATAGTTGTCTTTGTTCAACTTAGGCACATCCCTTTTACTCATCTTGTGATCTTTAGCTTAAGTCTTTAAACTCTCTTCCAAGCACCAAAGCTCTGATACCAATTGTTAGGATAACTGAGAGGGGGGAGGTGAATCAGTGACCTTAAGAATAATTCCAATAATATAACACAAACTTATATCAAAAATATAATATCCTCAGTTATCTTTCAGTCCTTCAAGATGTATGCCTTATGTAATTCTAACAAATATATATTGCTTGATAAGATATACTATTTATCTTTTTCTATCCTTTACCGAGTAGCAGCAATTAAACTTAGTGTTTACTGACCAATACAGTTTTAGTAATGTGTGAAGTAAACTATCAATGCCATGAAGGAAATACAAATTTGACACATGGATTTTAATGTGGGAACCCTATTAAGGGAAAAACCACTTGGGACCGGTAACCCAAAATTTTCACTCTTCTAAAGTGAGCTTGGTGAAGAGCCAACCCTGTTAAAGGTTACAAACACATTGTTAAGTGCGACCTTGTTAGAGGATTCAAAACTAACAATTTGTCTTTTGACCTAGCATTCACTATGCTGTAAACAAGAAAACCTTTTGATACTCTTGAGTATCTCAATACATTAAGGATGGTTAAATCCCACTCATTTAAGAGATTTTCTGAATCAATGGTTAAAATGAAATAGTAAATGATCTGTTCAATAATACAACTTTAACTTGCAAATTTTCAGATCTATTGTTAGTCCAATAACACCTCTCTGATCAATGCTCTCTTAAATTCCTTTGCTCCCCTTCTTTCTTCTTTCTGCTCGGTGAATGCTCTGTCCTTTGTTTCTTGGTCTCTACAGAATTCTTTGGATTTGTTCTTCAGCCTGTATGATCAGACATGCATGAAGAATTCTATCTTCATCATAATTATATTCAACATTCCTCCCTTCATAATGAATTCCTTGTCTCTTTATATAGACATGATTTCACCATTCAATCTTCTTGTTTTCATCGTAGATCACTTCTTAATCCGCAAAACTTGACGTTGATGCTTTAATCCATAAAGCTCCCCTTCAGTTTTATTCACAAATCTCTCCTTGTTAACTGTGAATAAAACTAGCTTTAAATCTCTTCTTTTCTTTAGTTCAACTGATCGATGAAAATAAAACAATCAATCAGTTAACTCTAAATATAGCTCCTGCCAGCTAAGTATTTTTTCATCCTTTAACTTTAGTTTTGATCAGTGATAAACTTCAGTTAGCTCGGTCATTGAGTCCAGTTGTCCTCGGTAACAACTTTAGTTATGCTCGGTTACTGTGGTGCTCAGTATACACTGTGAACTGCTCAATGTTCTCTGTCCGTCGGTGTGCACTATCCATCAGTGTTTACTGTCACTCGATGTATACTAAAATTTTATCTTTTACCGACCACATAAGCTTTGTCCTTTCAACTCTTTTAATTTTATGACAATATGTATATGACCAATCAAAACATATCAAGTTGACATCAATGACAATACAATATATTAACTGATTTAATGTCTTGCATTCAATTTTGCATCTCGGTGATCATAAACTTATCATCTTCAAACATTCAATCAGTTATAGTTCTTCAAAAAGTCCTTCAATTCATATATGAAATATCTTCTTGTTTAATTCTATTGCCAGTTTGTTTACAAATTGCTTCTTGTTGATATTCCACTCAAGGCCAATGCATCTTAGTTTGAACTTGTGATGGACCTTGCTATTGTCATATTGGGTATGTCTCCATATACATGCCTAGTCTTGTAAAATAGTGCACATAACCTGTATCCAGTTAACATTTCCTCTTCTCCACTCTATAGAAATGTCAACATCCACTTGGTTACTTCTCCATTCTATAGAAATGTCAGCATCCACTTGGCTTAACTAAGTGGAGATGGTAGAATTGGGTGATGGTTCAATTTTTGGGACCATTGAGTAATGCCCTACAGAAGAGAGAAAACAATTTTAAGAAAGAAAAAGGACCGCGCGCAAATGGAGTCCCCGCCTTAGGTAGGGGTGTAGGAGAATGTAGATTCAAGTAACAATATTACACAAAAGAACTAGATAGAAAAAATATTCGTTGTCCTACCAAGGAAGAAAAACATCATGAACTTGTTGCTTTTAAGGACTTGGAGGGTACAAAGATTTGTGTGCATGATCATAAGAATGTCCTGAGAATGACACAGTTGTTGCAAACATAGGGATGCTTCTACGAAAGAACAATGTTTGCAGGAGGAGAAAAATAAACAAAGCTATTGTGAGGAAAATCAATCTAAGGAATTTATATGTGGAGAAGCTGATATGAACAATCATAAAAATGAGCATAATGAGATAGTATTGGATGAACATTTTGTACATGAGGAGGAATTTGAATGCAATGTAGATTGGTGTCTCCAAGAGCGGCTTGAGTTAGAGGATTTGGAAGATGGAAAGGTAGATAAAGTTCATAAAGGTGAACAATATGATGATGAGACAGTTGATTCTAAGTGTTTGGGCACTACTAGCCACCATGATGGAATAAACAGGTATAGAAAATTAGAAGTTTCAGAGGAGGAACTCAAATGTGTAGACGTTAATTTGCATGTTAATCAACATGGACCACATGTCCTACACTTGTGAATGACCCAAGAACACCAAGAATGCAAAATGCTACAAATTCCATAGTTAATGCATTGATTAAAACCTAATCAGATTTACTTTTTTGACTTCTTATTTATATCTTACCATCATCAAGAAGTGTAGATACATTTAATCCATCAAACCATAACAAAAAAATAAACTGTTATACATGAAAATAGATGTATATTAATACAAAAAAAATATAAATTTAGAAAATATTTTGATGACAGCACAAAAAACCAAACTTGTAGTAGCTTGTACATCAAGCTTTGAGCATTGGGAAATTGTTTTCCTATGAAAATAGTTGATCTGAGCTATTTTAAAATAAAACTATAAACATGCTAACCTTCAAAATTGAGGAGTTGCTTTACCATAGCAAAAGATTGGGAAATCAATGTCAAGGAATAGTGTTAGAGAGCAGGAGAGAAAGTGATGTAGCCCATGGACAGTAATAAAATCTACACATTTTGTTCATTGTTGGATGTGTTGAAAACCATTGCTGAGCACATGCAATTTACAATGTAGGCAAGTTTTCTGTTGTATGTACTTGTCTGTCAGGAGCAAGTTCGTTTAGATAAGCCTACAACGCATATAAGATATTTGGCATGAATTCTATGAACCCACTATATGCATGTTGAAAGTGCAAGACAGATGCGTAAGTCTTCCATTTCTGTAGCCTTTCACAAGTATCTCCATATTTTAACATCTTTAAAAAAAATCAGCAAGCAAAGTATCAAGTGGAAAGTCATGGAGCCCTAGAATATTTGTTGCTGTCAAATAGGAATAGTCATATCAATAAGAATGCAACCATTTTATCACAAACACAAAGTTACATTGCTCATAAAACTTGAGCATGAATAAGTATCATGTTGTTAAAGGTTGCACAGTATGACAAATATAAGGTTGATTGATTAAACAAATCAGAATTACAAATTCATGCAAGGTTAAACTTACCATGGTCCTGATCTGTTGGATGTTGGAAGTCATGGGAGATTTTAGTTTGGCCAGTCACCCTAAAAAGGTTAACTCTGAGATTATTAACCAAGCTTTCTTATATAGTTTAAGAATATAATCATTGACTATACTATGTAATCAAAACTGTATAAATCCGGTAGCTTTAAATTTACAAATTTGCCTTTGGTTCAATGTGAAGTTGGGTGATTATTGTCTTTGGCCCGAGTCTTGCTAGGGCAGAAGGGCTCCATCTCAAACCTCATTTATTATAATTTTTTTTTTTGTATTAACTATAAAGAAACCAAATAGAAAACTAGTTTATCACAAACACAAACTTCTATTGCTCATAAAACTTGAGCATGAATAAGTATCACGTTGCTAAAGGTTGCACAATATGACAAATATAAGATTAATTGATTAAACAAATCGGAATTACAAATTCATCTAAGGTTAAACTTACCATGTTCCTGATCTGTTGGAAGTATGGGAGATTTTAGTTTGGTCAGTCACCCTAAAAATTTTAACTTTGTGTATTTAACCAAGCTTTCTTATATAGTTTAAGATTATAATCATTGTTTGTACTATATATGTAATCAAACTGTATAAATAGTACAAATTTGTCTTTGGTTCAATGTGAAGTTGGGTGAGTATTGTCTTTGGCCAGAGTTGGCAAATTGCAAAGCTCTTTAAAGCTAAATTAAAAAATCTTTTGGCAGTTTTGAATTTTCAGTGTTAGGCCATGTTGCTTATAGGGCAAAAGGGCTCCATCTCAAACATCATTTATTATAATGATTTTTTTTTGTATTGACTATAAAGAAACCAAATAGAAGGCTCATGTACTAGAGAGTACATCTTTTTCTTGGAATGAATTTTATGCAGAGGTCATCAAGACAAGGACTAGGTCAAGATCCGCAACTATAATTACAAATGTTCTTAGTGTAAGTTGGTGCACACACCAGCTCAGAAAAAAAAGCATATTGACTGTTTGAACTTATAGATTTGTGTTTACTTCCAATTATGCAATTATGTCATTCGTCAAATAATAAATTAAGTCTTAAAAGAACAAAAGAAAAAAGCATTGAATTTTGGCTTATGTTTTTTTATTGTGAATTAAGTTTCTTTTGTTGAAATTTAAAATCTTCATACCTAGAATTCTCAACTTTTTGCCCAAGGACTTCCAATAGTAATAGCAAGTTTCAGTTGGGATCATAACATGTAAGCTATAATATTGGGTGTATTTATAAATCAACTAAGGCTTTTAATTCAATATCTTAACTTTATATCATTCATTCACGCAACAAGAAAGGGTGGAACTTACTTAGCTAAGTGTATTGTTTGGAAAAGCATATTACTAACCCTTAGAATATTGGCATCACAAGCAATATAATCAATCTAAAAGTTACAATAGTAAGACCCATTCACTATTCAGTAAAACCATTGAGGCACTTAATTATTGAGTACTCACCAAAGCATTCACAAGGCACAAAAGGCATATAGAGTTGGAGAGTGTAATACACATAGAAGCATGCTGCTCAGTTGACACAGATTGAGTCCCAAGATGCATTCAAAAAGTCACAAAATTGATAAGAGGAAGGCAGACAAAGACAACAACATGCTAAAACAGAGAAGTGACAACTGCAGCCAGGTTGCAAGAACAAACAACAAACAAAAGTGTGTCGGGCTCTTGCCTATACAATTCGAGACCCAACCCTATTCAATTCACATCCTTTAGTCTAGTATAACATTGCAGGTACATCACAAATTGGAAAGAGCCAAAAGACGATGCCCCCATTCTTCCTTCACAAAGATCAACACTTGCATATGTGCCAATATGCTCGACATTGAATCCTTGAATCAAATATTGTATGTAAATGATGAAATATTTCATTTATTTTAGCTTTATGGGTATTTTATCTATTGAATGACTATGGTGTTGAGCTTGAAGAAGAGTAACTTGGAATTCAAGCTATGAAAGTTAAAATTACAGTAGAGAAATCAGACCATGACTTTGTGTAGTTGAGGACTGCAACTCCATTTTCTCAAGAGCTTTTTGCTGCCAGTTAGGAAAATGAAAATCGGAAGAGGACAATCCAGAGCCCAAGACAATGAGTTGTGTTTTACACTATCATATTGTTAGTAGTCAGCATGGACATATCTGATATTTTCCAGATTTGAAGGATGAAAGTTGGTTTTAGTTCAAAGTTGGGGCTGCAAAATAGTATTCCATCAGTACACGTACCCACCCAAATCCCCATGTTTTCAGGATGAGAAAGTCCCATAGACACAAGGACTCGGAGAAACAACAAAGGATGACCACCTTAGAATTTGCACAGACAGGAATAATTGAGCTTAGATTTGCATGGTAAAAAATTCATGTCAAAAAGTGGAAAAGTCCTAACAAATCAAATCTTAATAAGCCCGAAATCATACAACAATTGAAAGAACAGGTTCACAAGGAGAAATTTTAAATTCCCTCCTAAGGAATTGCCAAACATTCCAAACAATTATGAGCGTATTGTAAAAATTAAGTAGTTATAAGAATCGTAAATTTGACTACGACAAATACAACCATAGGCATAAAAACAACTGAATCAAAATATACAAAATGATAGATATGAGATAAATAATGCAGCTTCAAGCCGAAGGGAAATGGGTAAACAAAATGGGGGCAAGTCATAAATAGTTTCCATCTTTTTAACCATTTATATACGCAAGTGAAGAAAACAAAAATATGCAGAGTCAATTCAATATTGCACTTGTCGTTGGATTTTCTAATTTAAGATGCTAGACACAAATTCATCCAAATTAGTGGCATTAGCCTCTATCCATTCCAACTTGGCATAATTTTATCGAATGTTAAAGACAAAAAGATGGGAATTAAAACTAGAAGTGAATCAATGTATAACCCTTCAACTTTTACTAACATATTTAAATGTCACACAACTATTAATTACCAAAAAAAAGATAAAAAGAAAAAAACATACCAAAAAAATATAAAATAACAAGAAATTTTGTTGATAAAAGAATGCATTAGAGGGACCAGGGTACAAGCATCCATCAAAGCCCTAAAACTTCCAAGGCTTTAGAGGCCTTGAAATGGATCTAAATTTTTCGTAACTAGATTAGTAATTTATAGATTGATAGAGCATGGTGCAAGCTTTTGAAACTTCAAGCGTTCGTTAATCGGAAACCTGGTTCAAAAGTTATGGCCTTTAGAAGTTGGGTCTCTTAAAATAGAAAATGTTAAAATGTGTTGAAGACATAAATGAGTTGTAAAAGGGAGTAACATGTGTTAGTGTGTGTCTTGATACATGATAGGGCATATTTGATTCATGTATTGTATCTGCTATATATTAGGTGTACGAAATGTAGGGTATGTGTAAGAGTCGTATACCTATTCAGTTACCTTTGAATCTCTATTTGGTGATACACCTATGAGAAAATTTCTCTGCAAGTATATAGTAATCTATTATTGATTTATGAATAATATATTGGGCAACTTTTGGAGTGTGAGAATTTTCTCCCGCAAGGGTTTCCCCACATAAATCATTATGTTGTGGTAAGCATGTTATTCATGTTTATATTAAGTTACCCAACTATTGTAAAGATGTGGGATTTTTTTTCCATACTCCCCTTGCCAAGATTAATGTAGGAAATTATTCTTCTACCTTAATTTCCGTACAAGTATCAGAGCCCAATCACCTTTGGTTTATTTGTGATTTGTTGGGTTTGTTGAGCTAATCCAAATTTGAGTGGGATATTGTGTAGAAGACACTTTGTGATCTTTATGTAGGAATTTTTAGATGGCAAGTTCATCGGGGAGAATAGAGATGGAGAAATTTTCTAGAAATAATTTTAAAATATGCAAGCTGAAGATGGAGGATCTGTTAATAGATTGAGATCTATGGGATATATTGATGCGAATGTCATAAGACCTACATATTTGGTTGAGGATGCTAAATGTGATGTTATAGATTGTAAAGCCAAGGGTCTAATCAAATTGTGCCTTGCATACTTTCTTCTAATCAATTTCAATGAAGAGTCATCTACAAATAAGTTATGGAAGAATCTTGGTGAAATGTATCAAGATAAATCTTTGGTAAATAAAATTTTCTTGAGGAAGAAACTGTTGGTATTCTGATGGATTTTGAGGTGCAGTCATAAGGACTTACTTATTCAGTTGTCAATGATGGAAATTAAGTCAGTACAATCATGAAATACATGTGAAGTAAAGACACAATCAGTAAGAAGGTAATGCAAAATATTGACTAAGTCCAAAAGATCGGTAGACAACGAGATCATCACTTTGGTGACGATCATCGTAGAAGTAGAATTATGAAGAGCAGTCACAGATAAAACATCAACATGTTTAGATTTCAGTGTGGTTCCAACCACAACTCATTCGGTTGATCGATAAAAGATTTTTTGTTGTCACAAACATTGAGACAGGTAGAACTCAAGAGTTCTTAAGTAACAGTTGGTAAATCATAGATCGGTGAGCGGTATAGTATGTGCAATGATATGTAGTGATATGATGACATGGAATAGAGGTTATAGATTTAATGTTTTGACATTTATGTGATCATTGCAATCATTTAAAACGGATTCAAGGTGTTGCATTGGAGAAGTCAAAATATGTTTGACTACTTTGGAGATATAACTTGCAGTTCTTATCTTGATCTAACATGGTCATGATAAAACATGTTATACATCGAGATTATCATTTTGGCACGTGGTGCTTTCGCAAGAAAGTATTTGAAGATCATTTTTTGGTGTGTTTGAAGTCGGTGTAAGCTGTGTATATATTGGGAAATGCTCATAGTGAAAGGTTGTTGTGAGTGATGGGATTAAGGTTTTCTGATTTCAATTCGAGGTTGCGATCAGAAATATTATAAACAAAGAACAAAGAGAAGTTACAAAGTATAGAGAACAGATTGGATTTGACAAGAAATCAATGCTACATTCAAATCAATCATCTTGTTGTTTCCTAATAGTTGCAACAAGAAAAATCCCTTAACCGGGTGAACTTTAGCATGTTCTTATTTGTAAATCCATTAATAGGGTAACTTCTTTATTGAGGTTTGAAAACCTCTAGCGAGATAGATCATAACTGATCTAATTATACTCCTAACAATGTACTAGTCACTCCTAACAAGGTGAAGCCTCAAAAAGGGTGATTATAGCTCCTAATAGGGAAAACTCATTTATTGTAGTAGTGGGCTTGTGGGTTTCAGCCCCACCGTCGTTTTATTCCTCTAACCAAGGGTTTCCATGATAAAATATTTGTGTCATGTGTGATGAGTTTGTGGATGCTTGATATTACTTTATTTTAGGTGTTTACATCAGTTATATGCTTTGTGGTTTAGAAACTAATTCTGTAGTTATTTAGATCAGTGGTTGAATTTGTTTATTACCTATTTCTACTAATTCACCCCCTTCTTAGTACCTAATAATTCCAACAATTGGTATCAGAGCATTGGTCCTCTTGGTGATAAGCCTAACAGCTTGGGGAAAAGATCCACTATCATGGAGGGTTATAGGCATGAGATTCAACTTGAGAATGCAAACAAGATGATCATTGAGTTGCAGGAAAAGCTGAAGAAGTCACTTGCCAAAAGGAGATAACTTACTGAGCAATTGAGTGAAAGACAAGACTACATAGAACAACTTTCTGAAGGTAGTGCATCTGAAGAGTCTGAGGAGGCAATTGCAAATTTGTTGAGTAAGAACAAGGGACTCAAATAAAATGTGACTAATCTGAAAAGAGAGCATGGAAGTCAGTCTATTAGGATGTGTGAAGTATTTGAAGTAAAAGGAAAAGATGAAGATGCAAAGAAGACTGCAAAAGCTGTCAAGAAAATTGATGATGATGCCCTAAAGGTAAAAGATGAAGAGCTTGTTAACCTAAGACAAGAATTTTAATTATATCAAAGTCAAATGCAGGATACTGCTACAGAGAATCTACAAGTAATAGGTAAGAATGAAAGGCTTAGAGGGGAGAATGATACATTGAAAAAGGAATTGAAAATTGAGAAAGAAGAAAATGAAAAGCTGAAGCAATATGATAAAAGCTCACAAAATCTTGATGAACAACTGAAGAGCCAAAGAAGACCCAGAGACACAACTTGTCTTGGATATAAAGGAAAAGGAACATTTAAAATTGGCGAGTCCTCTAAATATGAACCTAAGGAGATACAGAAAGATCAGAAAGTAGATCCAATCAAATCAAGTAATAAACCTAACAAACCTACTTGTTATAACTATGGAAAGCCTAGTCATACTGAAAATGTGTGTAGGAGAAAACCAACGAATAAACCTTATTATTTTAATGGTTATTACTATAATTGTCATAAGTATGGTCATACTAAATATGAGTGTATATCTAGGTCTAGCAGTCGATCCAATGGTGGTAACTTTGATGGATATTGTTTTACATGCAACAAATATGGGCACAAAGATGGAGATTGCAGGTCAAGAATGTATGCACCTAGGTTTCCTGCAACACCGATGAATACTGTTAGAAGGGAAAGACAATTCAATTCTACATGTTCAGTATGTGGCAACTATGGACACCTAGTAGTAAATTACAGAATGAGAACTCTGAGAGGTAATGCTAGTCCTTGGAAGTCAACTAACATGGCATGTTTTGTCTGTCATAAGATAGGTCATCTAGCTAGAGATTTTTGGTTTAGGAACCAATTTCCTAATTGGTCAGAGAATAGGGAAGGAAAGAAGATTACCAATGTTGATGAAGTCAAAAGTGATATGAAGAAGACATGGGTGAAGAAAGGTGAACTAAATTCTTCTGAGCTGACTGAGAACTCCACAAGTTCAGGAAGTGTGGAGATTCCATTGGTGAATTAAGCATATTATTTTCTTAGGGGGAGTACTTATAGACAAATCCATTATCGATACCATAGATTTATGAGTAGTAAATATCTATATGTACATTATGGTGTAAATTTTATGATTTTACTTTTTGAGGTTGTTTGTGATTGTGTGTAGACCGCACTGAGATTTAATGGTTAATATCTATTTGATATCAGTTATTACTATTGTTTGAGTACCAATCGGTGGATACGTGTCAACCAGTGACATGATACTATTTCTATCATTTAAGTATGCAACGTCTATTTTCTAATGATAAATAGAGGAAAAGTGATCACATTTTACACCTTTACTTTCATACGAGTATTCGAGAGATATCTTGAGCTATATTGTGCAATGATTACTTTTGAGATTGAGATTTTGAGATAAATTGTATCGAGTTTTCATGAAGCCCTAACTAGTGTATTGCAAATTATCAGTTTAGTCTATTGTTAGATTTGTGTGCTATTGCAATTGATCATAATAGCAAAGAACGTTGATACTCCAGTTTTGGTTAACATCACCGAGGAGCCTCGACCAATATTCAAACTGCATCCCATCAAAGCGGTCGAGATTGATATGGCAGGTTCCCTATCCACTATTCCCTAGGGAGTGATGTTGATCGAAGATGTTCATTCCTATATCCATTGCAAAATTGAAGAACTGGGAGCTGAAGCAATCAAGGAAGAGTACGAGGGTATGTGCATCAATGATGTGTTGAAAGATGAGCATAAACATCTACAAGCAAAGGGTTTAACATATGCAGTGGATGTTCCCACCGAATTCCATCCTGAATGGAATCACTATGTTGTAAGCAAAGTGCATGATCATTTTATATAGTTGGACAAACCACACAAGATTTCCAAGCCAATGATTCATAGGGTTATAAAATTTCGTGCACATGGAATATAATGTACATTGAGAATGGTGGAAACTCATTTGGTCACTGAATTAACCAAATCCAAACAAGACGATACAACAATGACAATTGACCATATTAAAGACACAAAAGTTCTCTTTGCATCCAAGGTAATAGGTTATAGAGTTTACTAGTCGAGTCAAACTAACATTGTGCCTGGTGGTGCTATCCATGCTACCTATCATATTATCAAAGATGATTCAGTTTATGATCTATGTGAGATGATCAGAAGTAAGTTTTTGACAAACATAGAAAGGATAAAGAGAGATAAGAGGCAATCATTCAAGTATGGTGCCCTACGGGCGTGTATGTTTTTCTATGTCAAGAATTTCTTCCCCGGTAGAGGTAATGTAACATGATCAAAAGAAAAACCAATAGTTATTCAGATAAGTGAATTCATAAAATAATTAGGTGATAACTTCAACAATGTCATGTGAGGTTATTTCAAGTATTTCTAAACTAAGATGCATAAACGTGAAAGGATTCCAGCTAGCATTGTAGAAAAGTACAAGAATGACATTTGTTTTCTAGTAGAGACCGAATCATGCATTGTGCAAGCATTAGAACCTAAGACATATTGGCTTCCTCCGCCTATGCGATATGAAATAGAGGATGATTTAGTAACTCTAGATGCTAATTAATTATTGTCAAAACCCTTAGAAAAACAAGCACAAAGATTTGGAACCTATGATGAAGCCTTTGCAAAAATTCAAAAGGAATTGAAGAAACCAGTCATTGAAAGGAAAACAAGGAGAATGTTATCTAACCTAGAGAAAAATTTTGGTAGTGATGCAGGAAAATTTTGCACTACTACAACCGGAACTAAAGATCCTTTAGCTAACATTACTTCAACATATGAAAATGTGAAGAGAAAACACAGACAACCAACAACTAAGGATGTTAAGTCCAAAGTGGATTCAATAAGGAAGAAAGGTCAGAATTCCTACTGCAAAGAAAAATTACAAAACTTACAGGAGGAAGAGAAAATCCATAGAAGAGAAGGATGTTAAGAAGGAAACTGAAGAGGATGATGGAGAAAGGACAGAATAAGACAAGGATGCCTCTGAATTGAAAAAGAGCGGTGAGACAAAAAAGGCCCCTTCTATTGATGATATTGCAAAAGGTATGGTAGACTAGCTACAATTGGTAGATGATACACTTTGGGTAGTGATGAAGACAAGAAGAAGCTAGAGGATGCCATTTTGTATCATTTTCATAAATTTTGCAGAACACCTTTAGAGATTCATTCTTGCATTCCTAATGAACTGTATCATTTTATTGATGCTAGATGGAGTGTAACATTGAAGTTGGACAAAGAAATTATGGAAAGAGCACTAATCTAAGTGCAACCTAAACTATGTGCTAAAGATGCTAAGATAATGATTGATGCTCACAAGCATAACTTCAAAATAAAGAGTAGGGTAGCTAGAGTTATAATTGATGACACATAGAATGTCCATATTGAGACTATTGAGACATGGAATAAGCTATTAAAGATAAAGGAAGTAGAAACAAAAGAAGAGCAAGTTCAAGCAGAATCCAATGAACCTATGCAGGGAGATGACACTTTTTCTATAGATCAGTTAATTGGGGAATGTTGTTCATGATGTCCCTAACTTGGTGTAGAACATTGAAGTACAAGATACCGGTGTTAGGGTTTGACAGATCCAAAAAAATATAAGAATAAACAGTTATATGCAGAAAACAAAAGAAGAATAAAAATTAACACAAATAACACACAGATTTAATGTGGTTCACCCAAAACTTGGGCTACGTCCACCTACACAGCCGTCCAAACTTTCTTATTATCCAGCCAAATAGTACACCAAAATTACAATGCATTATACATCTCAACTGCTTATAACATGAGTTTTAGGGCAACCTCTAAAATTGACCATTTTAGGGTTTTACAATGTCGGTCTTCTTTTTCCCGAAAAAGAAAATATTTTTCCCGATGAGAAGTCGCCACAATATCAACACCCACTACATGACCAGTCACCACAATATCAACAACCAGTTTATCACAAACATGTGGAGATGAGATTGAAATTGTAGACATTACAGGTAAAGATGATTCATTCTCACTGTCTCCTATGGAGCATACAAATGAATTGATTTTTGAGAAGGAAGTGGAGAAAGCTGTAGATAGTTAGCAGGAGGATACTTAGAAAAAGACTGAAGAAGAAATTGAGATAAAAAGGAAATTAATTCTTGGAGAGTCAAGTGTAAAGAAGAGACAAAAACTGACACCTGTTGCAGAAGAAGAAGAAGAAGAAGTTAAAGAAGAAGAAACACTAACCAACCGGTCGGTATATCTAAATTGAAACCTAAAGAATTGATGAAATTCTCAGAATAATTGAAGAAAAAGTTGTAAGAGACAAATTGAGATCTAAGAAGAATAAGACAAGAGTTTTAAGGCAAGCTAGAGAAATTCTAGCCGAGTTAGTACCTAAGGTAGAGTATGATGAAGACGATTCTCCTATTGATTAGATGAATACTCTTATCAAGGGAATTTTAGATCAAGGCCCAGATTTGTAGACAATAGCTGTAAAACTTGCAGAGGAGAACTTAGAGAAGAAGATGATAGGCAAGATGATGGAGAAGATAACTGCAGATCAAAACAATTTGATAGATTTGATAAAAGAAGTTAAGTCTACATTGACTAAGGCAAGTCAATTGTTTACCAAATATCAAGGTATTATGAATTTGTTCAAGATTTGGAACAAAGCAGAGCGGAAGCTCAGAAGGAGTTAGAGAACCTAAACGGTTAGCTTGATCCTATGACAAGCTTAGTCACTACTTTCAATATTCAGGTAAAGAAAATTTCACACAAGATTAAGCAGATTCAACATGAGCAAGAGAATAAAATTGTTACTTTATAGGAATTTCAATCCTCCTTATCCCCTACAGTAGAGGTCATGCAACTGAATGTGAAGAAGGCAGAAGAAATTCTTGCCTTACTAGACATGAACACTCTAGATAGCATGGAAGAGATTGCTTCTATTTTGATTGAGAAAATCAGTGTTTTGGGATACTTGCAGAAGGCATGGGAAACATCCTTGGATTCAAAAAAGATAAACTTCAAGGTGATCTTTGATATGATGTAAGTAAGATTTTTTTTAGTGTACACATTTTAGTTTTTGTACCTTTGGCATTGTTGTCAAAGGGTGATTATATGTACGAGTATTGGGAGCATTAGTCTATACTAGTCTATGGTATATACCTGTAATATATGAAATAGGGTTTAGGAGATTACTTGTTAATTGTTGTTTGATTTGCTTAGAGTATATTGATTTCCTTAACCCTACTTTATATTTGATTGAATTGTATTGATTGTGTATTGCAATTGTGATTAGGGAGAAGATAAGATGTTCCTCTTTTATTCCCAAATGCACAAATGGAAGATCCAAGTTGATCAACCCAAAGGAAGGGCTAATGCACAAATGAATCAACTATTCGGAAAGGAGAATAACAAGAGGGACTTAAATTATGTTAATTATATGTATAGAAATGATATATGTCAGTAATTGAAGAAATAGGAGAAATGTACTAACCTTGAAGTATTTTAGATCAAAGAATGCTATTTTCTGAGGTCTGTAGACTGTTTCTGGAAAAACTGATAGTTGATCCCAAACCGGAATGCAGAGACGAACAAAACCCATAAATATTTTTCCATTTCGATGTCGTCTTATGAAAAAGGTCGACCTTGACCCACAAATGTTAACCTTGACCCAATAATATCGACCTTGACCTGCACAAGTCCGACAGAGAATCTGTTCACGCCGTCCTAAAGAAAGCCAAAAAGGGTATCCAGATATGGTCTCAAATCTACTGTTCTATACCTATACTTGCAAGAAAAAGGGGATTTTTTTTTTGTGGGGGAGGGGTTTGCCTTAGTCAAACCCCGATTTAGGAACCAACCTTGAAATCAATAAAGTACAGAATGCTAGCAAGTAGTAGAATTGAATCTAACAATGAAGCTATGATATTCAATAGATATGTAATTGAAATTCAAATGTATGCAAATATGTAACTATGAAAGCATGGAATTTAGAAACCATAAACCTCCATGATTATATGCTTGAAATCCACTTTGAAGAGATGATGAAAAAGTCTTGAGGATGCACAAAGGATCTTGAAGGAAGATCACACCACCATGATGGCTAGATCTAGGATTTGAATGTTGAATCTTGAATGTTTGCACCTAATCCCTTCAAAGGCTTGAAAGCTTGAATCCTTGATCTTCAATGGAGAAATTGAATTCTTGAGAGGAAGACTTGAACACCTTGAAAGCTTGGAAATACGTAGAACAATGGATGCTTGAACTTTTTGCTTCTTGACAAAATCTTGATTAGAGCTTTTTGCACTTAGAAGACTTAGAGAAAATGAGAGAGAGAGAGACTTCCTTTTATATGAAATTAGGGAACAATCTTCTAATGAGGCCAACATAGGATAATTAAATTCCAATTAGACCCATGCCCCGAGAAAAGGACCTATATTAAATATAATTTAGGAATCAACGCTTCAAAACCTGAAACAGCCAACCCAGAAGCGAGAAAATTGAATTTTGGATGACCCCCGGCAGCTGACAAGTTCCCAGTTTTGAAAGGGGGACCCTGGTCAGGGTTGAGGTTTGACCTTGACCCAGGGGGCTAGAACCCCTGGAAAATATGCAAGGTGGGGTAGGAGGTGCCCGGAGAGGCCCAATCAGGGTCCTGAACAGGCATAGAAACAAGAGATGATGCAAAAATGAGAGGATGATATGATAGAGGTCAAACATGTCCCCTAAGGAGGGCTAAATTCTCTTAACATGGAAGTGCTTCCATTTTAAGATGATACATTAAGCCCCCACTTTAGCAAGAGTACGGAAATCAAATGTGCTCATGGTAAAGTTAGAGGAAAAGGATCCTAGTGGATTGCAACAAGGTAGAATATCACTAAGTCAGGGATATGAGCCCCCAAACCAAGGATTCTAACTCAACATACATACATAAAGATATGGAAATATAGAGCAATCAATCATAGAAAACATACATGACTACATAAGTAAGACAAGAACAACACCATGGATAACATAGCTTCATGATCTAATCCTACTAGCATGCAAGTGAAAGAGAGAAAAGTGAAAGTGATTACCTCGCCTTGTAAGATGCCCATCTTACTATGAATCACCAAGGAGGGAGAGCCCCCAATAGGTTCACCCAGAAAATTGTGCTTGTAATTGTAAATGCGTCTTCTGACAGCTTTTGAAAATATCCATAGATCAACATTCTTGTATCACTATGGAATATAAAATGCGTGTCCATTAAGGATTTAGCAACTTATGTGCGTTACCTTTCGAGGATTTAGCATATTGCAAAAATAAAAAGGGTGCATATCTCTTCAGGATTTTACCTTCCAAGGATTTAGCAAACATAAAAGTAAAAATGCGTGTCTCTTCTGGATTTAGCAACTTGTGTGCGTTACCTTCTAAGGATTTAGCATGCTGCAAAATGTCAATAAATGTAAACTATAGTACAAGGGAGACCCTATATATTTCCCCCTCCTTATCATGACTACCCACTAGGCAGGATAAGGAAGAGGAAGAGGATACCTTCTTCACAAGGTAAGGAGATATCCCGCTTTACAACAATGTACACCATATTCCTAGTGAAGAGTATTGACCCTTACATCTAAGAACATAGATAATTATGAAATGGATATGTCACTTATGGAAAAAGGATCCTCAAAGAGGAAGAGATCTTATCAACAAGAGCCGTACTAGAGAGGAGTGCTTAGGATAAAATGTCATCTTCTAGAGACAAGAGGGACCAAATATTCAATCATCAAGCCCCTCGCAATGAAGAGGATGAGGAATCTTGGAATGAAGGATAACAAACTCTAACCAAAAAGCAAGGGCAAGAGTTTATAAAGAACATAATTTGCAAAATAAAGAAGAGGTAATGACCTAGGACAATCACCTCTGAAATAAGGGGGCATCAATGATCAAAACATAGATCTTTATAAGGAAAATAATGTTTGCAACATAAACGAATTCCACTAAGCTAAGGAAAGTAGATCCTTAGATAGAGGTAGAAGAAGGAAATACCTTGCCCCCCGGAGATGACGACAAGGGATATATCAAATTATATCAACAAAGTTATAAAAATAAGAGATATCTTTACAAAAATAGATGTCTTGGAAAGAATATCATGAGTGTAAGAAGTTATAAGGATAGAATGCAGAAAGAATAACCAATTATACTCAAAACAACATTCATGCTAAGAGGATAATGGATCCTATAAGACTGGAATAGAATACCTCTTTC
>MU226578.1:3075953-3096228 GCA_018584345.1 Thuja plicata | reverse complement strand
CACCAAAAGAATTTCATGATGAAAATGCAAGAAGTGTTTGTGTATTTAGAAATGCAAATTGTAATCTAAGATGTAAATCTAACACCAAAGAGAAGGAGTTGTCTATCGCGGGTTCACCAAAATGTAATATATGAAATAGGGTTTAGGAGATTACTTGTTAATTGTTGTTTGATTTTCTTAGAGTATATTGATTTACTTAACCCTACTTTATATTTGATTGACTTGTATTGATTGTGTATTGCAATTGTGATTAGAGAGAAGATAAGATGTTCCTCTTTTATTCTCAAATGCACAAATGGAAGATCCAAGTTGATCAACCCAAAGGACGGGCTAATGCACAAATGAATCAACTATTCGGAAAGGAGAATAACAAGAGGGAATCTTAAATTCTGTTAATTATATGTATAAAAATGATATATGACAGTAATTGAAGAAATAGGAGAAATGTACTAACCTTGAAGTATTGCAGATCAAAGAATGCTATTTTCTGAGGTCTGTAGACCGTTTCTAGAAAAACTGACAGTTGAGCCCGAACCAAAACGCAAAGACGAACAAAACCTAGAAATATTTTTCCATTCCGATGTCATCTTATGAAAAAGGTTGACCTTGACTCACAAATGTCAAACCTGACCCAATAATATTGACCCTGACCTGCACAGGTCCGACAAAGAATTTGTTCACGTCGTTCGAAAGAAAGCCAAAAAGGGTATCCAGATCTGGTCTCAAATCTACTATTCTGTACATGTACCTACAAGAAAAAGGGGATTGTTTGTTGTGGGGGAGGGGTTTTCCTTAGTCAAACCCTGATTTAGGAATTAACCTTGAAATCAATAAAGTACAGAATGCTAGCAAGTAGTAGAATTAAATCTAACAATGAAGCTATGATATTCAATAGATATGTAATTGAAATTCAAATGTATGCAAATATGTAACTATGAAAGCATGGAATTTAGAAACCATAAACCTCCATGATTGTATGCTTGAAATCCAGTTTGAAGAGATGATGAAAGAGTCTTGAGGATGCACAAAGGATCTTGAAGGAAGATCACACCACCATGATGGCTAGATCTAGGATTTGAATGTTGAATCTTGAATGTTTGCACCTACTCCCTTCAAAGGCTTGAAAGCTTGAATCCTTGATCTTCAATGGAGAACTTGAATGATTGAGAGGAAGACTTGAACACCTTGAAAGCTTGGAAATATGTAGAACAATGGATGCTTGAACTTTTTGCTCTTGACAAAAGCTTGATTAGAGCTTTTTGCACTTAGAAGACTTAGAGAACATGAGAGAGAGAGAGTTCCTTGTATATGAAATTAGGGCACAATCTTCTAAGGAGGCCAACATAGGTAAATTAAATTTCAATTAGACCCATGCCCCTAGAAAAGGACCTATATTAAATATAATTTAGGAATCAATGCTTCGGAACCCGAAACAGCCGACCCAGAAGCGGGGAAACTAAATTTTGGATGACCCCCGGTAGCTGACAAGTTTCTAGTTTTCAAAGGGGGATCCTGGTTAGGGTCGAGGTCGACCTTGACCTAGGTTAAGGTCGAGGTCGACCTTGACCCAGGGGGCCAGAACCCCTGGAAAATATGCCAGGTGGGGTAGGAGGTGCCCGGAGAGGCCCAATCAAGGTCTTGAACAGGCACATAAATAAGAGATGATGCAGAAACGGGAGGATGATATGATAGAGGTCAAAAACGTCCCCTAAGGAGGGCTAAACGCTCTTAACATGGAAGTGCTTCCATTTTAAGATGGTACAATACCGATAAGGATTCCCAAGTTGGTATATATTATTTTGCTGTGATCTTATAGTATTTAGATTGTAATTGCACGATCGTAAGAAGCTAGCATGTATTTTTCATCAATGCCAAAGGGGGCGATTGTTGTTATTCTGATGGATTTTGAGGTGCATTAATACGAAGTTACTTATTTGGTTGCCATTGATGGAAAATAAGTTAGTACAGTCATGAAATACAACAGGTGAAGTAAAGACACAATTGGTAAGAAGGTAATGCAGAAAATTGGCTAAGTCTAGAAGACCGGTAGACAACGAGATCATCACTTTGGTGGTGATCATGGTACAAGTGGAATTATGAGGAGCGGTCATAGATACAACATCATGTTTAGATTTTAGTATAGTTCCAACCACAACTCATTTGGTTGATCGGTAAAAGAGTTTTTATTGTCACAAACATTAAGATAGGTAGAACTCAAGAGTTCTTGAGTAATAGTTGGTAAGTCACAGATTGGTGAGCGGTGTAGTATGTGCGATGCTATCTAATGATATGATGACGTGGAATAAAGGTTATGGATTTAATGTTTTGACATTTATGTGATTGAGTTAATCATTTAAGATGGATTCGAGGTGTTGCATTGGAGAAGTCAAAACGTGTTTGGCTACTTTGGAGATATTATAACTTGCAGCTCTTATCTTGATTTAACACGGTCATAATAAAACATGTTATACATCAAGATTATAATTTTGGCATGTAGTGCTTTCGCGAGAAAGTATTTGGAGATCATTTTTTGGTGTGTTTGAAGTCGATGCAAGCTGTGTATATATTGGGAACTACTCATAGTGAAAGGTTGTTGTTGTGAGTGATGCGATTAGGGTTTTGTGATTTCAATTTGAGGTTGCGATAAGAAAGATGATAAATGGAGAACAAAGAGAAGTTGTAGAGCACAAAGAACAGATTGGATCTAACAAGCAATCAGTTCTACATCCATATCACTCATCTTATTGTTCCCTAATAGTTGTAGCAAGAAAAATCCCTTAACCGGGAGAACTTTAACATGTTCTTATTTGTAAATCCTTTAACAAGGCAAATTATTTATTGAGGTTTGAAATCCTCTAGTGAGGTAGATCATAGCTGATATGATTGTACTCCTAATAGTGTACTAGTCACACCTAATAGGGTGAACCCTCAGAAAGGGTGATTGTAGCTCCTAACAGGGAAAACTCATTTACTGTAGTAGTGAGCTTGTGGGTTTCATCCCCACCATGGTTTTCCCCTCTAACCAAGGGTTTCCACAATAAAATATTTGTGTCATGTGTGATGAGTTTGTGGATCCTTGATATTACTTTATTGTATGTGTTTGCATCAGTTATATGCTTTGTGGTTTGGAAAGTAATCTTGCAGTTATTTAGATTAGTGGTTGAATTTGTTTATTACTTGTTTGTACTGATTCACTCCCCCTCTCAGTACCTAATAATTCCAACAAAAACTATATTTACTAAGAATGAAGGGTGGAAAAATTATGGACCACCCAGAAATATTCAATATGTTGGTGGCTTAATTTACACTAGTTAGTGTCAAGATGGATGAGGAAGAGAAATATTCGATATTTCTTTGTTCATTGCCTAATTCATGAGAATCTCTTATTATGACCATTAGTAGAAATTCAATTATTTTGAAGACAGAAGATGTGGTGGTTTCTTTTCTTTCTCAAGAAATGAGGAGGATGATATCCATCAGTGCCAAGGAGGCCCTAGTTTTTAGCTTGCATAGGTTGCAAAGTTGGCTTGGGCCTTGTGTTTTCTCCCTAGTGGTCTTGAGTTCGACTTCATGCCTGAACTCACCCGTTGCACCTGACTTGCAGGTAGCTTGATACATCCCCAAAGGATTAGTCTTGCCCTAACTCGCCCCTTCTTGACCCCAAATTGAAAACAAGTAAGACCAAGGTCAAGGTGGGTTGGGCGCTAGGATACCTTTGGCGCAACAAAAAGAAAAAAAGAAAACAAAATAAAAAAAAGAGGCCCTAGTTTGTGGAATGCCTAAGGAAAAAGGCAACAAGACTGAGAAGTGTAATAAGTCCAAATCCAATGGGAGATCCAAATCTCTTGGAAAGTACAATGTTATTTGTTGGGATTACTATAAGCTTGAACACATCCGTAAGGACTACAAAGAAGAAAAGAACAAAAAAAGATGAAAAAATAAATTTGATTATGATTTTGAGTCCAAGAAGGAAGATAGTGATGCATTCACTGCTTCTTTGCCCAATCATGCATGTCATGATGCATGGTTAATTAACTCAAGTGCATCTTTTCATATGACCTCTAATAAAGATTGGTAATCTGAATTTGATGGAAGTAAGGCGTACTTGGGTGATAATTCTGTTTTAAATATTGCTGGTTGTGGTAAATTTAGAATCAAGTTTCCCAATGGTATAATAAGAAAGATTTTGGGTATTTTTTGTGACCTTTTCACACATCACTTGATTGCAAATGGGGACCCCCTCTTTTTTCTTAGTAGTTTGGTTTCCTGGCTTAGTTTTAATTTTAGTGGTAGTTTTTTTTGGCTTCTAAGTCTTCTCCTTAAGAAGTGATTAAGTCATTTATCTTGGTATTATACTTACAAGTACATAAGTGAAATTGAGAGTTGTCAAGAAATTGCCAAAATGTTGATGAAATATTGTCAAGGGACAAAGTAATTTTGAATGAGAGATATCACCTTGGTTTTGAAATTGACATGATGAGTTCGTGAAGGTGAAAGAGAAAAAAATGATAAAGAAATTTGGGAATATAAACCATCACAATTCGAAGTCAAATTGAAAATGCTAAGTGGAAATGAAAGTTGAATGGTTAAGTGGGCAACAAGTGGAAAATTTCTAAGTCCTTAATAAAAAATTGCAAGAATTTCAAAGAAGTGAAAAGGGGAGAAAATTTGCTCATTTCCAACTCATGGTTGGAAATATGACCTAACAATTTCTCATTTCTAGCTACCTAATGGAAATTCAACCAGCTTGAGTGTCATTTCCAATCTCCTTATGGAACCTTTCCTAGAGAAGATATGAACATTTTGAGGAAAGTTTTTTAAAGGAAAGTTGAAATTTGATCAAATGAAGTGATAATGGTGAAGGAAATATGGAAACATAACAAAATTTCATCCAAAATTGAAGGAAGAAGAATACATTCCAAGTGAAAATCTTAGAGGTGGTTAAATATTCATCACATTTCCATGTCAAAATCAAAATTTGCACAAGTCTAGGAACAATTTTGCTCCTTTTTATCACCCATTGGAAACCTACCCAACATTTTGCTAATTTCTAATCCTATATTGGAAATGTACCTAGCAATTGGAATTCTTCCTTTGACACCTCTCATTTGTACCCACTTTACCCTAAGGCAAGAGAAAGTCAAAGTGAAAATCCTTAACACGAGGATTAACAATTTCGAGTTTGATGAAGAAATCTAATGAGAGAAGAAAAAATACTCAATGACAATCGTCATTCAAAAAGATGAAATCAAAATCCTTACACAAAATCAGAAATTTGAAGCTTGAGATTCAAAACATTCTTGCCAAGTTGAGGAATTCACTCTTGTTTTCTCATTTCCAATCACCCATTGTAAATCCAACTTGCCTTTTTCTCATTTCCAATCACCCATTAGAAATATGACCTACCTTTTTCTCATTTCCAATTACCCATTGTAAATCCACTCTTCTTTTTCCTCATTTCTAATTCATATCAAGAATTTTCCTCGAAGAGGAAACCAACATGTTTGAGAATAAATTAAAGTGCAAATAGGCAGGTTTTGGTTTAGGCCAGACCCCTTCATGAATTTATTATTTAAAAATGCAAAATCAAATGAAACAAAAACTAAGGTCGAGCTCCTTGATTAAATTGACGCAACCCTTCAATCAAACCTCATGATTTCTATATAAAGAATTTGATGGAGATAATTTCAAACATAATTCAAAATATAATTCAATATTATGTCCAAGTAGAACAATTCCGACCTTCCTCAAGGAGGTGAATTTGAGGATAAATATCAACAAGTATTTTTCAAGGATTAAACATCATAGTTGATCATAAAGAGAGGGAATTTGGAGCAATGGATGCAAATTTCTAATAGTTGGGTGCAATTTGAAGATGAACTCTGCCTTAGAGAGAGGCAAAAATAATCAGACCTAGAATCTAATTTTGAAGCAAAGAGGTGAATTTTGCAAAAGAGAAATCATATCAAACACTTTGAACAATGAAAATAAAAATACAACTAGACCTTGTAAAGAACCTATTTTTAGCGGAGAAAGGTAAAATGCATGGAATAATAATTGGGAATGATGAAATCACATTTCCCTATACAAATGAAAATTCAATTTATAAATGGAATCTTGCTCTTTGAAGAGGATGTTTATCATGAAACTATCTTAAGTTCTTCAAAAATTGCTTACATTAATTATTTCATAGACCTAACACAAGTATTTTCTCTTTCCTTGCAAGGGAGATAACGTGGAAGAACCCTAGGACACCATCTGCCACTGCGTTGTCGTCTTCTGCTACTGCATCAAAGGATGCTATTGCTTCGTCCTCCATGGTTGTTCCTCGCACGAGACCTATCTTTGGGAGTGTTGTCTCTTCTGTAGAGAAGCCCTTGTCTTTTGTTGCCAGGGAATGTCCCTTGTCTTCTGAGGCCAGGGTTTCACCTTCACCTATGGGTCTCGACTGTGGTGTCGCCCAGAATGAGTGTGCTTATCTAACCCTAGCCGGGTCTGTTCTTGCGCTAACACTGCCTAGGGATTCTTCTACGACTCTTATGGATTCCTATGCTAGTCACCTGGCTGGTGGTGGGAGCAAGGGTTCTGCCCTTAATCCTAAGAAGGCGTCTGTAGATACTAGACCTTTTCCTATTTGTAGATCTATTTCTATTTCGTTGGAGGAAGAGACGGTGACAGAGATTGATCAGGTTCCCTCAGACCTTTCTTCCAATGGGGTGATATGCAGATTTAGGGGTTTCTGGACTAGTCTTCCAGAGCTCCATGCTTGGATCTCTAAACACTGGGAACCCATCATCTCTAATGCGGTCCATATTTTCCCAATGGCTAAGGGATTCTTTATTGCCAAATTTGAAAATGTTGTGGATAGAAAGTGTATCTTGTGCGATCAATTTTTTACCTGGGAGGATCGTTTCCCGCTAATGGTAAAACCATGGCATCCAGACTTCAACCCTTCTTAAACTTTATGCAAGATGCCAATTTGCATTATACTCCCCTACCTCCCACTTCATCTTTGGGTGGATTTGTTTCTTGAGGAAGTGGGTGAGGCGCTTGGTGATTTTCTAATGGTGGATGCAAAGTCTTCTAATATTTTTCACTCCACCTATGCTCATATTTTGGTGGATATTGATGCATCTAAGGGGCTTCCTGCAAAGAATAAACTTATGTCTCCTAAGGGTAGTTGGATCCAACCTTTGGACTATGAAGGGATTCCCTTCAGGTGTAGAAGGTGCTTCAAAATAGGGCATGTTGCAGCTAAATGTAATCAAGAGAAAGTGAAATCAAAGAAGCCCCCTTCATGGTGGAAGGGTGATTCTTCTCAACATTATACAGTATTCAAGAACTCTTCCCAGAAGAGTTTCTGCCAAGTGGCCGAGCAGGATATTCCTGTCAATGTGTAGTAGGTTACTAATGTGGGTTGTGCTGGATCTGCTGGCTCTGCTCCTGTTGCTTTAGTGTTAGATTGTGATAGGGTTCTTGTTGGTGTGTATGCTAGCACAATCCCTTCAGCTAATGTTGGCTCAGTAACAAGTTTTGCTGGTCCTACTCCTATTGCTTCTATAATGGATTGTCATAGATTTATTGCTAGTAAGTCTCTTGGTGCTGTCCCTTTGGCCGTGGTTGTCTCTGAGGCTGTGGTTGGCCCTAGCTCGTAGTTGGCTACGCCAGTGCAAGGTGTTGCCCCCACGGGTGTCGAGATTCTGGTGATGGATTCAGTGGCATGGGAGGGAGTGGCTACAAAGGTGGAAGAAGGTTGGATCACGGTAAAAGGTAAACACCCTATGAGATCTTTGCCCTCCTTTGATATGACCCTTCGGTTCCACAAGAAGGGGGCCAAAGATAAATGTTAATGTTGGATGATCATAGGTTTAGGTTGGGATTTTGGATCCTTTCTCTAGCTTGAGTTTGCATGTATTTCTTCTCGTGCATTGTTTGTTCCAGGTTGAGGGAGCCTGATGTTAAAACCCTCGCTTCGGTCTTAATCCATTCCTAGTTGTGTGTTGTCTTCGAATATCTTTAGTGACCTTTTTGTACAGGGTTTCGGGCCCCCTTCAAAACCTTCTTTTCACTTAATAAAAAACATGAAGATGATGATAGAAGGTGATGTGAAAGTCATCCCAAGTGGAAGTGAAGATTATCTCAAGAGAAAATAGTTCAAGCAATCAGATTGTTTCACGAGTGGAGAATGCTACAAGATCCTTGGATTTCCTTTGGAAATCCAAGAATCAACATGAGGATGATTACACCATGGAGGATTCAACAAGAAGTTTCAAGACAAAGGTGATTTAAAGTGGCTCATTAAGAAAAAAAAGAAGATCAAGATTGAGATCAAGAGTGGAAATCAAAAGTGGTAATTTAAAAATGCAAGTGGAATGGACCATGCTGAAAACCACCATATAGATCAAGCAAGAAAAGAAGTCTAATAAAGATAGTTTTCAAAGGGTTAATCAAAATTGGAAATGTTGAGTATCAAGAGATATTGTTCAAAACACAAAAAACTTCTTTGTGATAAGGAAGACAAATTTCAAAGAAAGATGATGTTGCATCTACCCATTTTCAGCCAATCAAATGTTTCCACATCGTCACCATGACTAGATGCATAAAATTTGCCACCAAGGAAGATGATAACAGAAATGTGCTTGTAGAAGAAGGTTTTTATGATCCTATGTGGCATGAAATTTTCCTATTCGCCCATGGAGATGCTCTATTTTCATTGGCTAGCATTTAATATTTGTAGGTGGTAGTTATAAAAACCCTAATTAGGAATACTTTGAATTATCTTGCCAGTTGATATTAAATCAATCTAGGCCCTTGGTTGTAATTAAAAACCCTCTATTAAGGCTTGTTCATTTTATTTGTAGGAGTGGAGAAACTTATTTTGAAATTGTTGCGAGAATACTATGAAAATAATTATAAATTCATTGAAATTTTGTGAATAATTGTGTTATTTTGAGTTTTGGCATGGTTTACTACTTCTCAATTAGTTAGAATTCGTTTATGTTGAGTAGTTGAACGGAAGATATTATTGTTGATTAATGGTGAAACCTCTTATGTTCATACCATTTGTAATTTTTTGATTGCAAGTTGTAGTGCATGGTTAGTATGAACTCATTGTAAAGCTTAACTTAAATTTCTCTATGCTCAATGATTCACGTGTTTTATGGTGTTGGTGTGTATAAGTGATTTAAAAAATATTTGCATACCCTTGGGAGATTACATCATCTTTGCATAGTTGTACCAATGGGTGAAGCAAAGCTTGGTTTGGTTTTGCTAATTCAACAAATTATCTACCTCTAAACTCAATCTCTTTTTGCATTTTATTTTAAAAATATTGTTAAGATTAGTTGAAGAGCCTACATTGCAAAATCATTCGTCATTTGAAGATAGTTGATAGATTCATGAAATAATAGTGTAAGTCCCTTTGTGAGAACCAACATATCACATCATATAAATTGAGTTGAATCCAACATGAAGTTGCTAGTACACATTGTAAACCTTGGAGTTTCTTCATTTGATCACACATTTTTTACATTGCTTAGCATTTGAAGTTTCCTTGTTCATGAGAGGATAGGGTACTTGGTATTTTATTCTACATGTTGGAGTGATAAAAAAACTCATATCAACAGAATTGGCGCTAGGAGGGCCTTGCTCAAATTCATTCACGAAGCTCTATCAACAATGATCATGATTTAAAATGGTGTTACCCCATCACGATGTCTTTCCAGTAATTCAACCAGGTTTAGAATAGGAAGAAAGACAAGAAGATATTATTTCACAACTAAATACTCTAGCTTGGAAAGAAAAAAAGAACGCTATAAAGTACATGAGAGTTCAATTTGTATTGGAAAAAGAAGAAGCATCTCAAAATCAGATTGAATAGATTTTCACAATCCATAAGTTAATCAGTGTGTGCTTCTAGATTTGATCGTGTAAGAGTTTTTAGCATCAAGAAAGCTTTTTTAGACAATTTGGAAAGATTTTTGGTTTGAATTCTTTAGCTCAACCTAATTCATTTTGTTTCTTCTAAAAATAGTAAATTGTCAAATTTTAATCTTTCAAATGAGGTTCTTATGCACAAGAATCATATTGTAGAGACCAAATCATTAAAGGAACCATCAAAATTTTATAGTGATTTTTCAGACATACTCATTTTTAGTTGGTACTACTTTGGAGGATGAATATTTTAAATGGCATTCTAGAAGGCTTATTATGAACTCAAATCTATTTAAGGATTTCTTTTCCAAATTTAGATAAACTATTTTAAATCAAGGTTAGGTTTTTTGTTGTATTTATATGCAAGGTTCTTTTTTATTTTGTATTTACTGGATAAAAATATAAAATGAAACATTATGAGAGTGCCCTATCTATCCCGTTTATTCATGGTAAGAGTCTAGATCAACGTTGATGAAACATTATGGATGGTCAATTGGATCCATCATTGGATGTTAGAATGCCACTCTTCCACTACTGCACCTGCCCCTACAAGATCCTAAAATGTAGTATATGTTGCTCATCTACCTATTATATCCCCCCTCCCACACACCTAATTCCCCAAATGTAGTCGATACAAAGGTATCTGACCACTAGACACTTCAACTGATTATCTCTTGTAATCTTCCCAAATGGACTATAGAACCCTCAAGACACACACTAGGTTCCCAAGTAGGTATACTTCACCCAAAGATTTGATTTGTGTCCCAAACCCAAATCAACTTAACTAGTGCCTTCATTCCATGCACCTCTCTCACATGATCTCTTCACCAACTTGAGTGATCACCCATAAACTCCTTCACAACTACACCAAGAATGTTAGTAGCAATATAATACAATCATTAGAGGTCCATTCCAAAAGAAATAACAGGCACATAAAGTGGAATGACCTCAAATCATATGAAATCTCACAAAATTATCTAAGAACTCCAGCTCTATCTTTAGGACAGTCCCAAAATCAGAGATCAAAAACCATATAAAATGTAATCAAATGGATTTGGCAGGCATCAAATAATAGTATTACAATGTTTGCCAATGATTCCAAACAAGTTTCAATGAAAACCAATCAACAATGCATTGAAATCTATAAAAAACTTTGTTATTTCTAATTTGTTGTAACAGTCCGTACAACCTGATTACACAAACTTGTTCTTTTCTTCTGCTCGCTTTTCCAGGTGTGGGAAATGACTTATAACTCCCTACTAACCTACCCAAACCGTTCACCTCGTCTTCTTGCAAACACCCAAAGCAAAATTCCAAACGTCAGTGACCGTTATAGAAGATGAAACGACTCACACATCGACGTAAGTCAACCTGAAGGTATCATCTCCTTATTGGCCAAACATAATCCTAGTCACGCCAACTCCCGATTGCTTCGTCGGGCATCGGGTTAGCACATTTCTAGACTGGCCGATCCCCGATCACTTCATTGGCATAACACACCAATCATCAGGATAACATGTTCCATCGGGGTAGCATGTTTTGCGTCATGCCGATTCCCAATGGCTTCATCGAGGTAAGTTATGCCAATAGTGCAAAGTTTACAAATGTGTACAGAATGCATCTAAGTCTTTCGTGATCTTAACCACCTGGTTCATTTGGATTCGAAAACACCCCAAGGACTTAACAATATCAATCCTACCCTCTCATAGACCTCCTTTGACTAGTTTGACCATGAGGGCTTATGTGTGCTGCTCATGTCAATGGCCTTACAAAATTGGGTCCTTATTACAAACACCCTTACTGACTCTTATTTAGATGTCTGTAGACTCATGGCATTCCATGAGTATTGTCTCTAGAGGTGCTCCTGCACCAGTAGTATGTGATGAATGCTTTCTCATCCACATTACGTGATGTTTGTAGGCCATGCAACTGTGGATGTTAAATCAATTGATGATTTGATTAATACAAGAAATTATTTTAAGTATGGCTAAGTCGTTTATTTGTTAAACATAACCTACATTTCATCTTTATTTTTAGAATTAATTAATGTTTATCCTTTGGTCTCATTTCAACAAGCATTTGAAAGTGTTTCTTTTGAGCTTAGGGGCAATGTAGAATTCGATAAATTATTTGGAGGCAAAAATTTGCCATACTAGTTTAGAGGTGGTATAGAATCTACTTTAGAATTTGCTTTAATGTACCCCAATCATCCAATTCTAGTAGCTACTTGTGATGTTTGTGGTTGTCTCAATTTCATTGTTTGGGGAGTTAGAGGCACACTTCCTAGCTCTCACAATGACTTGAAGGCATCCACAACTCATTGGGAAGCATGGTGAGGGTTCATCCTCTCCATGTGTGATCTTATTGCCAAAGACATACAAGAAAATTCCAGTCTTCATTAGATCACGAAATGGTAGAATGTGTTGAAAGAGCAATTGAAATTTCCATATTTAGATTGTTGGGCTTGTAGATGTTGCTAAGCTCAAAATTGAAAATGCTACTAATGAGACGGAGATGAAGGTGATCTCAATGGACTAAAAGGCATTGAATGTTCTTAAATATTATTGTAATATTTTCACTTATCTTCTTACTATGCTAAGAGGCATTACTCTAGTGAACCTCATTTATACCAACATGTATAACTATAGTGGTAGCAAGGAGTGAAGTGTAAACATGTGAACATGTTTAGAAAAGTTAAAACACAATCAACATATGTTGAAAAACTATAACTAAAGTGAATAAAATTAATCTTAAGCGAATAGAAAATAGTATCTATTCGAATAAAAAAGTAAACAATATGAATAAACTAAATTTTTAAATAAAATAACTTAAGATTAATATCTCTCCATAGTTCAAATAGATGTATTTAAGATATCTATACCAATGAAATAATTTTGAAGCACAATTTACTATTTATTTAAAAGTCTTATTTAGAATCTAAAATTCATACTAAACCTTTTGTATTTGTAAATCAATATAAAAGGAATGAGCTCCTTATCCCCATTTCATTTTTAGATAATAAACACTTTCAACTCTCCTTTAAAAAAAATAAGCGTTGTAGTAAACTAAATGTATCAACTAGCCATTCAACTAAAAATAAGAACAATTATTATGGAAAATGCAAGTCTAGATGGATCCATGATGACTTGAAAAAGAAAACTTAAAATATTATAATTAAAAAAAAAACAATAGCACATTCCATCGTATTTATTCAAAATTACTCTTCAAAATAATTATTGTCCACAAGTGAAATCACAACTATTAACCAAATTCACTTTAATCTTTATGTTTGGCTTCTCAAACTTGAGAATGATGTACAAACACGTGAAATATTAATTTACTATCAAAAGATATTTGACATAAGAGTGTTACAAGTGATTGCATAATTGAATTAAAAAAATAATATAAATCCATTATATATGCGTGTATTGTCCTGATTTAACATATAAAATTTAATAAAGAACTAAATGGCTCAAATAACCATTCAACTGAGAAGAAAGAACACATTATCATGAAAATTTCCTAGTGTAGATCTACATGATGGCTTACGGATGAAAACTTGCACTGCCATACTTTAATATAAAATAGAACATTCCATCATACTTATTCTAATTTTCTCTTCATAAAAAGTTATGCCCACAAGTGAATTCTTGACGATCAGTTAGATTCACTTCAAGCTTCATGTTTGGCTTTTCAAGCTCTAGAATGACCTATACAAACATATGAAAGGTTAATTTAATATAGATATTTGGTAATCGCAAGTATATCGATTGATTTTATAGATTATTTAATAAAAAATAAACAAAATTTAAGATACATTTTTTTCCAGAAAGTAATAATATACACATCAAGAAAATGGATACAATTTGACTCGTTAAATAAAACTTTTAAAGCTAAGATTTTTTTAGAAAATAATAAATTATATATACATCAGGGAAGTGGATATAATTTGACTCATTTAATATTATTTCTCAAGAATTTTTTTGGATAATCCTGAGGCCTCATACTGCCAACATAGTTTGTTGATTCCTATACATTATCATAAATAGAAAAATAACAAAACAATATATGTAAAACATTAAAATTTAAATAGATTAATTATATTGGAAAATTAAAGATAATTTAATTAAAAAATAGGAAACCTAAAGTATACTTATAAATTCATAATTAAACTTGTTAGTAGAAAATGATAAATGACATGCACATTAAACATTTAACATATTCTAAATTTCTAAGAAGTTGTACACTTTCCTATTATCTTCACATAATACAATTGTGAAAGGAATTAAGAATCACATACTTCGAAATTAGGAATATTATTATCCAACAAATAGTTTGGTAATTATATATTATATGATTGTTCAGGAAGGTATATTAGAAAGAGCAGGGTTAGAAAGGATCAAGGAAACATTGAAGCTAATCATGTTTTATTGCTCAAAGGAAAAAGCAATCAAAGGATTTGTCAGGATAACGATAAGGATGTTCATCACGGGGAGAAGACATCAATAGAATCGCCAAGATTGGCTCACAGGGTGAATAGGATCAGTATTACTTTCCCAGAAGAATTCCTCAACCCTCATACCAAGGATATCAGTCAGCATGCATTAATTTGTAAAAACTGAAACTTATCCTATCTTTTAAAGAGCTATCTAGATGGATTGAGGAGAACTGGCTAGATGTAAAAGAGATGGCCCTCTTAGATAAGATTCAAGGGTTCTTTACTGTTATTTTTAATTCCAAAATAGGGAAGGAAAGAGTCTATAAGAACAAGTGTTGGTTTTATAAAAATTCAGGCCTCTATATGTAAATCTGGTCCCCTAATTTCTCCATGGGAAATCATAACATTAAATTTATCGCGTTTTGGATTCAGTTTCATAATATTCTCATAGAATACATGGAGGCAACAATATTAGAAATTATAGGAAACAAGTTGGGGATCTTCTTGAAGATTGATCCCTTCTTTTTAGAAAATTTGAATCTTCCTCCTAGGGTCTGCATTCTTTTGGACACTGGGAAAACCTTTCCTCTTTCTTTTGAATCTTCCTCCTAGATTTGGAGAATGGGAACATATGATTTTCTACGAGAAAGAGGGTAAGGTTTGTAGCAAATGTCTTTTGACAAATCACTCACCAGATAAGTGTCAAGCAAATATAATTCAGTCACAAGAAGATTGGGACCCACAATTCATAACCCTAGGCAAAAGGTTTGTAGTCAGTGAAAGCAAAAGTAGACAATTTGTTTCCAAAAATTATGAAATGGGAATAAGACATTGGTAAGCTTCAAAACGAAAGGGAGAATAAGGGGAAGAGAGATATGATCAACTCTTCTTGTTAAGGAAACATTTTGTTTTTCTTATGGAAAATATTTTGGGCAACTCATCAAACTCAGTATAAGAGATTGGGATATTTATTAACTAATGGAGGAAAATAAACCAACAAGGAAGTCAAACTGCCAGAAGAGGAAATTGAACTATCACAGGAAGGAACATTGGTGAATTGTAAGAACAAAAATATTAGAGGCTCCGTCTGGGAATCACTCAAGTTTGTACAAGAGGAAGGAGATTATACAGCTTCCCAAGCAGATTGTTTATCAGATCCAATCATTGTTATAAATTGGAAGAAAAGGGGTGGACAGTTGGGCTAATAAAAGTATTTATAGGAAACGAGAAGTAAATTCGCCTTATATCCTGAACAACGATATATGCAGGGGTTTAAATTTAACCTTTGAAAATAGAGGGATGAGTAAAGGTTATTTACAAATTTTCTATAATGGGACGGATTTAATAAGTGATCTTAGGTTTGTAAGGGAATTTGATAGAAAAATGATTGGAAACGCTTTTAGAAAGGATCAGAAATTGGCAGGGGATGTCCCAGAGGATCAATGTTGTGAGCAATATATCAGGGGGATGGCGAAAATTATAGAGGGACCTAGGGCCAATAGAAATGTCAATGCTTCAAAAATCAGTGACAAAGGCAGTTCTCCTGTAGTCAAGGGAATTTGCAGATTTTCGAGGAGTGAAGGATTCCTAGGAAAGGTTATCAAATCCCCCCAAAGATAACATCTCAGAAGACTATGAAAACTTCATTCAAGAATGTATTAAGGAAACTCAAATCAAGTTGATTGAAGAAATTGCTGACCAAGTCTTATCAGAAAATTCACAGCCAGAAAGTTCAAGGGTTATGGGAAATGACTTGAAGCTTTAGAAAACCAATCTTGGAAAGATGAATAAAAAATGGAGGAAATTACACTAATTAAACCTAAGAGAGGTAGACCCCCGGGCAGCTCTAGGAAAAAATGAGATAATAATTCTCTATCAGTAGAAGCATCACAATCCCCAGAAACTAAGAGTTTAAATACAGGTTAGAGAAAATCAGTCAGATTGATGTAAAAAGAAAATATTAAGGGTTCAAAATCATTACCAATGAATCGAGGGAGAAGTGTGGATATGATCGAAAAGAAAGGGAAGATTAGAGGGAATAGCTGCAAGAAGAATTCGGTTGACGGAGCTTTAAAGGAAATTTCTCTTCAGGACAATAATAAAGATAAGGATTCATCTCCCAAAAGAAAATTAATACCTCAACAAGATCTTGAAAAGGGGATAGATTTTGAAATCGATCTTAGAGATACAATAAAAGGAGGTATAATTCCACTTAGTAAGGAAAGAAAGAAAGGTTCAACTAAAAGCAAGAAAACTATCTCCCCTATCGAGCATTCAAATTTGGCTTAAGTGAATAAGTACTTCAATCCTTGATGATCTGATTTAAGTAGGAGATATTTTTCCACAGCAAGTCAAATTGTGATATTGCTATCAGGATTCAACTGTGTAATTTTTGAGTCAAACTCATTGACCCATAATTCATGAATTATGGGTCAATGAGTTTGACTCAAAAATTACACAGTTGAATCCTGATAGCAATATCACGATCTGATTTAAGTTCAAATGGTTTCCCAACAAATAACACCAACACATCTAGAGAGCATGCCTTCTGATCCTTCTTGGATGCATCTGTAACAACTTCACTATGCTTGAGGAGTCAAGTATGTTCAAAATTGGTGTTGGAGTTAGTTGGTCTTCCTGACCTTCTGTTTCATTTCATTCCTCTGAGACTTTCACAATTGTAGTTTAGGTTTGGAAGTTAATTCAGTTTTTAACAAGTGTTTAGTTGTTTCTTGATTGAAAGCTACTTGCGTCTCTCATCCCAAAATCATCAGGGAGCTTTTGTTAATGTCTCATCATCAAATGTGAAAAATCACAAGATTTGTTTTGCATGGTTCTAGTCATCCATAAATGAATAACTCTTAGGTTAAGGACCTTTATCCATGAGGTTCGTCGATCCCACATCCTGTGAACACCAACAAGTTGGTTCCAGCTTTCTACGTAAAAGGGTGGAGAGCTCCGAGGTCCAGTGCTGAACCTGGTAGCTCTGATACCATATGCAACATGCTAAAACTTACCTACTTAAATTCTAAACAATTACTGATCATTTCACAGGAAATAAAACTTTTCAATTAACTAACTTTAACGTAAAGTAAAATTTTTTTTTCACATGAATATGAAACTTCCAATAATTGATTTAACCAACTTCAATATAAAGGAAAATACAATAGTTAAAGTAACTGATCAACTGAATTAACTAACCATATGCAAGAGAGGTGTCTGAACTTTGTTTCTCTTCTGATATTTGTTCTTGACGTCCTCCACGAAGAGGGAAGCATCATCAGAGGCATTACTTCCCATCCATTGACCTTTCGGTCTCCTGCACAACTTCTTTTCATAAGCGACTCGACCCTACACAAGAAGTGTAGAAATGGGTTGTGGGTCTTATCATTGCCATCTGAGTCTTTGGTGTTCAGAACCTACAACAATCTTATTTGGTCACACCCTATAGACTTTCTCCCTATAAGAATGATCTTCCCTAACTAGACGTGTACTTCTGGTTCATGTGACTGATGGTCGCTATACCATTGCATAGTGCCACCTTGGCCAAGGTTTAAAAATGGAAGCATTGTACTTCGTGCTGTTAGTATCACCACCTTACTCGTATAATCGAGCCCTTGAGACTTATTCGGTCTTCCTCGACCTTAGCAGGACATATAGTCCAACTGGGCAATAGTGGTCCAATGGCTTTAGAGTGGTGTCTCACTGGCGTGTAGAAGTTATATGGTTTTCATAGTTCATGACCAAACTAAGGGGAGTCCCTTCCCAACAATTATTTAGCTGTTATAAATCATTTAAGTACACTGAACATTATTTATCCTTACTGCTTTCCCTTACCAGGATAAGGAATGAAACCCTTCCCAAAATCTGTTACTTTTCGTAACTTGTTTTAAGACTTAATTGGTTAAGCATGATGCATTACATTCAACTAGATGATCCAACATTCTGGTTGATGATTTTTTGTCATGTTCATATGATAACTTAAGTCTACACAACCAAGGATTCATTCAACATTCAAGAGATATTCTGTATTATTAACTGTCAAGTTTATCAAGTAAGTTAGGTAATGATTAAATGCTCCTACCCAGTTGAAGAAACCCCTTGAGCGAGTTTAGATTGTGCTTGATGGTAAAGTGGGTAGGGTCATGACCACCGTGCTTTCTAAGAAAAGTTTTGACTGTTTACAGATTCATATCTTAATTGCAAATTGTATCTAATATAAAGATTAATAGTTGATAAGCAGATTCATATTCAATATTCAGAATTCACATCTGAAATACTACTTCATAAGAGATATATGTTCCCATAAAAGAAGTATGGATTCCTTAAGACATGCGGATTCACAACAGGATTGCAGATTATAGATGATATACAGTTTCATAACCGAATTACATTTCATGTATGATTAACAGATACCTTGCAGAATTTACAAATGATATTCAGATTCATATTTGAAATGTTGATACATCTTAGCATGCTTACATAGATAACTTTCTCCCATTCCTAACACAGAGCGGGCCTGCCAATGAAGATCAAGTTTGATATGCAAGTCTATGATGCACTACCTTATATGCAGACTAGAGATTTGGTATGTGATATTTCCTTTCTTATATATGATGCAAGGAATATCAAGTTAAGTGCTAATGCATTATAATGATCTCGATCCTATTCATTTTCCTATTCATTCAAGAATTTCTTGCTGAATGCTGAAAATCATTAGCTCCGATTCAAGAATAACATTACGTAGAAATATTATGAATGGATTTGCTTGCCTGATTAAACAAAGAAGACTGATGTAGCAACAAGGACTGAATCCCTAAATCCTTGCCTAGTGAAAACGCAGAACTAACACAGCAGCTGTATTTCTTAGTTCAAGGATGGATTCCCAATGCAGAATGATAAATTTGATTGCAGATTTACAGAATGCAAGAGTTCATAGCTAGGTCCCATCAGCAAGATTGATAGTCGATATCCAAGATGATGGAACCGTATGGAATGATAGCGAGTAGCTTCAAATTTACGCAGTCACAAGAGACTTTCCCTCTCTCTCATAGCCAATGGCTTCCTCTAGATTACAAAGCTTTAACCGAGCATCTCAGGAAAATAATAGATGTTGAAGCTAATAGAATGTTGCAGAGCATCAGCACTGCTCGATTCCAAAGACAATACTCCCGATACAAATCCCGATGGTGCACTTATCTTTCTGAGAGAACAAATGGATGGTCACCAATCCTCCCCTTTCTGAAATGATCATAGTTCCTTGATACTAAACAAACAATAGCTGTAAATGCAATTCAAACTTCTATTCAAATGATAAATTATAGCTTTTGTATCCCTTTTATTTCTTTATGAATATATTGTGAATATACAAACTTCTAATTAAATTCTTTTTGTATGCAGGTTGCTGATACACTATGTTCGATTTCAATATGGTTCAGCCAACGATTGCTTTGCATATATATATATTGATCAAATGTTATGAGTCACGTAAATGATAAGCCGTGACATTAATGAGTCACATCTTATCATTGATGCGACTCTTTATAACAAATATGGTGATCGCTGTTAACAATAATTAAACCGATATTGAATCGGCACCACATAACATATGTACCGATAATACTATCGGTATTACACAGTAGTGTAAACTGATACTATTTCGGTATATATTAATGTCATGTCCCCTTTCTAGAGTGGACATCAGAGACGGAGGAGTTGGCCTATCATTGGAGTCTCGTAGGCTAGCGGAGATGGATAGGGACTCATTCAGTGCATATAGTGACTGGATTTTGGCCTTACAAGCAGTTTGGAGCCAGTTTGGAGCAGTTCCTAGATTTTAGGGGATATCCCTACTTTTTAGGAGGATGTGGCAGTTTCCAGATGTGAGGTCCCACTGGACCATTC